>SRVM01039604.1:0-26576 GCA_007570785.1 Antilocapra americana | reverse complement strand
AAGCTGTGGTACATATACACGATGGAATATTACTCAGCCATTAAAAAGAATACATTTGAATCAGCTCTACTGAGGTGGACAAAATTGGAGCCTCTTATAAAGAGTGAAGTAAGCCAGAACGAAAAACGACAATACAGTATATTAATGCATATATATGGAATTTAGTAAGATGATAACAATAACCCTGAAAACAAGACGGCAAAAGAGACACAGATGTATAGAAAAGTCTTTTAGACTCTATGGGAGAGGGCAAGAGTAGGATGATATGGGAAAACGGCATTGAAACATGTAAATTATCATATGTGAACTGAATCACTAGCCCAGGTTTGATGCATGATACACGAAGCTCAGGGCTGTTGCACTGGGATGACCCAGAGGGACAGAATCGGGAGGGAGGTGGGAGGGAGGTTCTGGAAAGGAACACATGTATACCCATGGCGGATTCATGTGAATGTATGGCAAAACCAACACGATAATGTAAAGAAAAAGAAAGAAAGAAAGAAAGAAACTATAGAAACTCAAATAGATGGAGAAATATACCATATGCATGGATTGGATGAATCAATACAGTGAAAATGAGTATACTATCCAAAGCAATCTACGGATTCAATGCAATTCCTATCAAGGTACCAATGGTATTTTCCGCAGAACTAGAACAAATAATTGGGCAGTTTGTATGGAAATGCAAAAAAAAAAAAAAACCCGAATAGCCAAAGCAATCTTGAGAAAGAAGAATGGAACTGGAGGAATCAACCTGCTTGACTTCAGGCTCTACTGAAAAGCTACAGTCATCAAGAAGGGATGGTACTTGCACAAAGCCAGTAATATAGATCAATGGAACAAAATAGAAAGACCAGACATAAATCCACACACCTCTGGACACCTTATTTTTGATAAAGAAAGCAAGAATATACAATGCAGAAAAGAAAACTTCTTTAACAAGTGGTGCTTGGAAAACTGGTCAACCACTTGGAAAAGAATGAAACTAGAAGATTTTCTAACACCATACACAAAAGTAAACTCAAACTGAATTAAAGATTTAAATTTAAGACCAGAAACTATAAAACTCCTAGAAGAAAACATAGGCAAAACACTCTCTGACATAAATCATCGCAGGATCCTCTATGATCCACCTTCCAGAGAAATGGAAACAAAAGCAAAAATAAACAAATGAGACCTAATTAAACTTACAAGCCTTTGTACAAGGAAGGAAACTGTAAGCAAGGTGAAAAGACAGCCTTCAGAATGGGAGAAAATAATAGCAAATGAAGCAACTGACAAAGAACGTATGTCAAAACTTCACAAGCAACTCCTGTAGCTCAATTCCAGAAAAATAAACAACCCAATCAAAAAACGGGCCAAAGAACTAAACCGAAATTTCTCCAAAGAAGACATACAGATGCCGAACAAACACATGAAAAGATGCTCACCATCACTCATTATCAGGAAAAGCAAATCAAACCACAATGAGATACCACCTCATGCCGGTCAGAATGGCTGTTAATCAAAAGTCTACAAACAATAAATGCTGCAGAGTGTGTGGGGAAAAGGGAACTCTCCTATAATGTTGTTGGGAATGCAATCTAGTACAGACCACAGGACATGAAAGGCACTTAGATGTCCATCTGCAGACGAATGACTAAGAAGGCTGTGGAAAATACACACAGTGGAATATTACTCAGCCATTAATAAGGACACATTTGAGTCAGTCCTAATGAGGTGCCTGAAACTAGCGCCTATTATACAGAGTGAAGTAAGTCAGGAAGAAAAACACCAATATAGTATAGTAATGCATAGATACGGAATTTAGAAAGATGACAGCAATGACTCTATATACGAGACAGTAAATGAGACACAGAGGTATAGAAGAGTCTTTCGGCCTGTGTGGGAGAAGGCAAGGGTGGGATGCTTTGAAATAATAGCATTGAAACATGTATATTATTATATGTGAAACAGATCGCCAGTCCAGGTCTGATCCATGCGATGGGGTGCTCAGGGCTGTTGCCCTGGGATGACCTTGAGGGATGGAATGTGAAGGATGGTGGGAGGGGGTTCAGTGGGAACAGATGTAAACCCATGGCTGATTCATGTCAATGTACAGCAAAAGCCATTACAATATCGTAAAGCAATTTGTCTCCAATTGAAATAAATTTTAAAAATGCAAGCTTATTTTTGTAAAAGCTTGCCTCTAGAGACCCATGTATTCTTTAGACTCACAGGGTCCAAGATATGACACTGGAGATAGCAGAGTGGGTGTAGAAATATAAACACTATCTTGGGTTGCATTTTCCTGAGCTTTGGTGTCTTTTGCTTGTAGTGTCACCTTTGATTTGTCTTTGGAGGATCTAATACAAGGGCTTGAAGTTACCAGCTGGGTTTAATTTGAAGAATGAGAGGTAGATGCTACTGGAAGAGTGAAACCCTATCTCCCTAGCCTTAGGTTGGGACATGTTTGAGGTACAACTTATGAGCCAACCTCCCTGTGAAAACAGGCTGTAACTTTCCTCGCTATGCTGCATTGTTTACAATAGCCAAGACATGGAAGCAACCTAGATGCCCATCAACTGACGAATGGATAAGAAAGCTGTGGTACATATACACAATGGAATATTACTCAGCATTAAAAAAAATTCATTTGAAGCAATTCTACTCAGATGGACGAAACTGGAGCCCATTATCCAGAGTGAAGTAAGCCAGAAGCAAAAACAACAATACAGTATATTAACGCATATATATGGAATTTAGAAAGACGGTAACGAGAACCCAACATGCGAGACAGCAAAAGGAACGCAGATGTATAGAATAGACTCGTGGACTTTGTGAATGAGGGTAAGGGTGGGATGATATGGGAGAAGGGCATTGAAGCATGTTAATTGTCATGTGTCTAATCAATCGCCAGCCCAGGATTGATGCTCGGGGCTGGTACAGCGAGATTTCCTGGGGGGGAGGGAGGAGGGAGGGGGGTTCCGGAGGGGAAGCATATGTAAATCCATGGTGATATCATGACAATGTATGGCAAAAACAATAAATATATATATATATATAAATAAAAAATAAGAAGTGTCAAAAAAAAAAAAAAAAAAGAAATCAGACCCAGACTGGTTTCATCCTTTTTCATGTCCTGCTTCCCCTGTGACCTCATTGGTTTCTCTGGGAGATTTTGCTTTCTTAATTTTGGCTGCACTAGGTCTTCATTGCTGCTCAGGACTTCCGTATTTGCAGCGAGGAGAAGCTACTCTGTAATTTCAGGGCACTGGCTTTTCAGTCCTGTGCTTCTTTTGATGCAGATCACAGACTCTAGGGTACTCAGGCTCAGCAGTTGTGTCCCACTAGGTAAGTTGCCCTGGGGCATTTGCAATCTTCCCAAACCAAAACTCAAATGCATATCTTAAGGATTGGATTAAAAAGGAAAACCCTCTGGAAAAAATTGGAAATAAAGACTTTTGCATGAAACTTGGCACCATGGCCTATTTATGACGAGACTCATATAGGATTTTCCCCTAGTTCACGCAAACTCATGAGATCAGGACTGATTTATGTTCCCCTCCCAAGCTTTCCTACATCATCCTGAAGCTGTTCGGGCCATGTGGCTGCGTACATTTGCTTTGTACTTTCTGAAACCCACACTAGACCACATCTTCCAGAGGGCAGGGCTCTCACTTGACTCACTTGTAAATATACATCAGTAGATCTTGTCTCATTATACCAGACTCTAACGTCACAGCAAGGCTAACACAAAGATTAGATTATGAGTGCTAGGTTAGAGGTTCAACTCCTATAATCAAACCCTGAATAACATCGTCTTAAATACCAAACACTTTCAATTCTCTTTCATATAATGTTAGTTCAGGTCTCTCCACAGAGATGGGGACCCACTTCTTTCTTGTCACATCTTCTACCTGTGCTAGTTACCTCTGGTCGAACATGGATGCTCCAGCTCCTGCCATTATATCTGCATTCCCCCTAGAGGGACAGAAAAGAATACTTCCATTTGGAAGTGACATGTCACCTCTACTCAAATTCCAGTGACTGAAGTATATTCTGTGGTCACGCCAAACCTGGGGGTGGTGGGTACCCAGAAGGGCAGGAGAATGTGATCCTACTACAGAACATTCATGATGAGTAACAAGGGCCACCAGCCTTCATTTGTGTTCCTGTAATTCATTCTACTTTGGTTCTCCCCACACAGCTTCCAGGTTGGTTTGACCTAAGATACACATATGATTGAGGTTATAACAGGACATGGCCCAGGCTCAAATATGGAGAAAACAAGGAAGGAAAGATAATAAGAAAGTATAATACATCAAAATCTATAGGAAAGGATGCATATAATCATAATTTTGCATTTATACAATTTAGGTATACCTGTGGTTGATGAATCAATTTATAAAATAAAAAATAAGAGAACTGTAGAATAGAAATATATTTTCTAAACCCAACAAATTGATAAAGCTATACCGTATTAATCACCTCATAGCATCAGGATTAAGTTTGGATGTACACAGCAAGAAACTAAAACAAGTATAACTTTAGCAAGATAAACTTGATTTTTCTCTCCCACTGAAACAAAGCTGGAGGTGGGCCAGCCAGGACTTGGGTGGCATCCATCTCCAGGGCTGCATGATTGTCGAATACAATTGCAGGAATTCCAGCTATCACCACTAAAATCCAGGCAGCAGTTAGGAAGAAGGTGAGAAAAGGAAGAGTCTCACCTCTCAGCTAAATTAGCTCCTTGAAAGCAGTCTTCCAAGTAATCCCTCTTGCAGGTCTGCTTGCATCTCAAAGTCACCAGTCATGAGCAAGAGCACAAATGGGTAGGAAATGCAGTCCCGTATTGACTGGGCTCATGGCTATACAGCAAACTGTTTTCAGTGCTGAAAGAGAAGCAGAGAATAGATCACTTTGGGAGCCAGCAGGGTCTGCCTTAAAGAACAAGCCTTTGCTGAAAGGATTAGGCTGAAGGGCTGTCACATTGTGGGAGTCAGGAGGAAGGAGCAGCAAGGACAAACAGCTAGATGGTTCTGGATTGTGCTCCAGATGAAGGAGACGACTGGTCAGTAATTTAGTCTAAGGACTGAAGTGAGGATTAAACATACCGCATGACCCAATTTGGCTTGAAACCTGCATTTCTAACTCAGATCCCAAATCTCTCTCAATTCTTCAGGTTGTCTTTCTTCCCTCACATTCTTACCTACCTGTCTCACCTTTCTTATTTCTGTTCACACCACTTCTGCATCCAGTCCACCAGCATTACAAGATCCAGCATTGAGGAGTTAGCAACACTCTCTAGAAGTGGGTAGAAACACAATGACTCTTTCTACTGCAATATTGGTTTCTCTTGGTCAAGGTGTTTTGAAGGACAGTGATGGCTAGAACTATGGAGATATCATATTTCCTCTCCAATTACAAACAAGAATGTTACTTCCTTGGACCTGGAGGAGTTGTGTTTAAATTTGTATCCACAGGTATTAGCAGAACAATAAGTCCCCAGTATATAAACAAGGTACATTTCAAAAGGATGTTCAAAAATCATAATTTCTTCATTAATCAAGCAAAGTTACTTAGGTAGCAAACCAAGACAATGGCTATATATTACTGTTGTTTAACAGCTTTATGACACTTTTCACACAAATAATACCTAAAACCAAACACCAAAAATAGAAGAAATATCTTCCTTCTTGCAGTACCTGGATAGGGTATGGCAACGCTCTCCAGTATTCTTGTCTGGAGAATCCCCAGGGCAAGACAAGCCTGGCAGGATACAGTCCATATGTTGCCAAAGGTGGACAACCTGAGCAATGAAGCACATTTTAAAATAGAATAGTAGTACCATCTACATCACCGCTGCGTTTATGCTTCCTTTCAGGCAGCGCAGTCTTGGAATAAAAATGGCACACTACAGTACTCTATACAGTACAGTAAAGTACACAAAAGCACACCCACTTGTCTGCGATGTGTCCCTGACAATGTCTGTCAGATCTGTGAATTAACAGATGTGATTGCACATGCAAATACACTTTTACTTCTTTGAAAGTTTTCAACTTGAAGATTTGTATGTAACAGACTTGTTACACATGTTTTCAGTGAATGTATGTAGTGACTGGAGAAGAGAGGAGAGTAAGGAGCTGCCTGTTCTTTCCCTTTTTGTATGTTTTATGGCCACTTTGAATAGGAATTCCTTTGAACAAAATTGAGGCTTTGTGTATGGGAACATCACTGCAAGTGAGAGAGGGCCAGGATCTCAGCCAGAGTCAGTTCCTAGGCAGATTGATAAGGAGTCTTGGGGTCCCCAAGGAGAGAAGGGTCTGGAATTGTCAAGGAGGAGGTAAGGACAAACTGATTTTTCTCTCTACATCCCTTAAGATTATCTAACAATAATATATCCTACTTGAGGACAGTCTGGAAAAAAGCCTCCTGGCTAATTCTGTTATCTTAAAATGTAAATTATGGGAGTGGGTCTGGTGCAGTCTTTAATATCGCCAGACATTCTTTTGATTCACTGTAATAACTAATTTGAGAGCATATAACTCCAGTGCTAATGCTAGCATGGGAGTACTCTTTCTGCTCCCTTCTGATGCCTATGTCAGAAGCTTTTTCTCTCTCCTTTGTATTTTAATAAAACTTTATTAGACAAAAGGTCTGAGTGACCAAGCCTTGGGTCTGGCCCCATATTGAATTTTTCTCTTCTGGAGGCCAAGATTCCCAGCGTCTTTGTTGTGGGTTTCGTCAACAACCTTTCATCTTGGGGGCTCATCCGAGATTCTTCAGGACAAGGTAAGGGTGCTTGGAGCTCTAGTTCTTCTCCTAGCCAACACGTTTTCTGCTGCACTTTACTAACTCTACGGTGTGCTAGTGTGAATGAGCGAAACGCCCTGTGCGGAGCAAGTAAGGAGCCCTGCTCTGCGGTTCCACGGTGACCTCATACGTCTTATGGCAGGAACCTGTCGGGGGTTTATATCGACCTGCCACTGCCAAGAGGCAGCCAACGTCTTCTTCGGTGACTGACCAGAAATGGGCAAAGTATATAGACCAAACTCTCCTTTCTCGGTCAAACTTTTGGGTCTCTTTGACCATTTCATAACTCCTTGATAATTAGAAGCACTAACCTATGTGTCGGATCATAGACTTCCAAGGAACTTGTGATCTATGCTGCTACTGTGTACTATGACTTGGGTCCCAAACTTCGATTGGTAGTTGGGAAGCGCCTAGCCTTGGTAGGAATCGAAAGTTCGGACTCTAGATGGAGCTCTAGCTCCAAGAGCATCTCTGAGGTTAAAGGTTATGCAAATCCGAAGAACAATTTTTTTTTTTTTTCGTTTGGTAGCACTGGTTTTTAGTGGACCAGAGGAAGCTCTTATACTGCTGCGGTGACGCCTGACAGCAAAATACTCAGGGTCATGCACAAGCACTCAGGTGAGGAATGTTTCCCCCAGCAATCTTAGCTTGGGAGGTATTCCGGAAGGTTACTCTGATCGCACTCTGGGTGGCATCAGAGGCAAGCAAGGTTTAAATGGTAAAGAGCTGGAAGTCAGTCAGGGATGATATCAGGTCTAAACCTGGAAAACCTCCACCCCATCTCAGTGTTAGAACGGGGAGGGACAGACTAAGTCCACCAGGAAGGAAAAGCTTTGGTGTAAAGTCTTTCTACACTCCCATCTCGAACAGCGATGTATGCCTCCGGTAGTAAGAGGGTGCTGGTTGCTTTTTTTTCTCTCTCTCTTATAGGTGGGACCTAACAATTCCAACCTCACTTATTTGAATTTTATCCTGAAAACCTGGGATAGATTTGAGCTCCAGGTCTTAAAGAAGACACACCTAGTCTTCCTAAGTGACCTTAAAAGACAGATTTCTCACTCAGTGGGCTCCATGAATAGATATTCACCATAGCTATTAAAACAAGGATTTGAAACAAACCAGTCTTTAGATACTCTGTTACAACCAGCTCAGACAGTTTGTTACGGTAGGGAATATGAAGAAAAGAAACAAATGCCGAAAAAGCAAGGAAAAGGTGGAAGCCTTCCCATTGGCTATGGAAATCATTCCTCAACAGCCTGTGAAAAATACCCAGAGGGACACAGGTGAAAACAACAACAACAACAACAACAACAAAAAAACGGGCTTCCTATTACTGGGAAAAGGAGGGGCATCTCAAGCAGGATTGGCCTCAGGCATCCAAGCCACCCCCAGCTCCATGTCCAGTCTGCAAAGGACCACACTGGAGGAGAGTCTGTCCCAAGAGGCGTAGGTTTCAGGGGTCAGACTCTCAAGACAATCAGGACTGAAGGTGCCCGGGTGTCCCCACACCAGCTCCCATCCTAATTACAAACCTGAGGAACCCCAGGTATTAATAACTATGGGAGGAAAATCCATCAATTTCCTTTAGATCCCGGGGCAAGTTACTTTGTGCTTACTGAAGCCCCTGGCCCACTTTCTTCCTGATCTGTTTCTGTAATGGGATTGTCTGGACAAACTAAAAGGTTTTACTTCAGTGTGGCTGTCAATTGTGACTGGGATTCGGTGCTATTTTCACAAGAGTTTCTGATTGTGCCTGAACTGCCCTCACCCCTTTTAGGGAGGGATATACTGGGTAAGGTCCCCACCTCCGTTTCATGAATATGGAGCTCTCCGTTTCTCTCCCTTTAAATGAGCAAAATGTAAATACTTAAGTATGGCCTGATGGAAAATATTCGGGTCGAGCACAAAATGCTATTCCTGTAGTTATCAAGCTCAAAGACCCACCCTTATTTCCACAAAAGAAGCAGTATCCACTGAAACCTGAGGTTAAGGAAGGGGTAAAACCCATCACTGAGAATTTAAAGGAGCAGGGACTATTAATTCCCTGTAACAGTCCATGCAACATTCCTATTTTGGCTATAAAGAAATCAAATGTTAAACGGAGACTAGTTCAAGAATTACAAATAATAAATGAGGCTGTAGTTCCTTTACACCCCATGGTGCTTAATTCTTATAGTCTATTGTCTGAAATTCCTGAAAGAGTCAAATATTTCTCAGTTATTGATTTGAGAGATGCCTTCTATTCAGTACCTTTGGTGGAGGAGAGTCAGTTTCTATTTGTCTTTGAAGACCCTACGTGGCCAGCTTCTCAGTTAACCTGGACAGTTTTGCCCCAGGGATTTTGTGACAGTCCTCACTTATTTGGACAAAGTTTGTCATGGGATCTACAAAACTTTAACAGTTCTGAAGCAGTGGTGTTACAATACGAAAATGATATTTTACTGTGTGCTGGGAGTGAGGAAATGTGTTCACAAGCCTCAGAAGATTTCTTAAACTCTCTGGCAGGCTGTGGTTACCAGGCATCAAGAGAAAAGGCTCAGCTTTGTCAACAGTCTGTTAGATATCTGGATCTAATCATACCAGAATGACTAGGGCCCTAGGCCCGGAGAGAATTAAACCTACACTAAACTATCCCCTACCTGTGACTTTAAGACAACTGAGAGGATTTTTAGGAATCACAGACTACTGTCACATTTGGATTCCGGATTATGGGAAACTTGCCCAGCCTTTATATAAACTCATAGCTGAAACTCCGCAGGCCCAAACCGACAAACTGGATTGGTCTCCAGATGCTCAAAAGGCATTAAGCTTCTTCAGACTGCTCACCTGCAAGCTCCTGCACTGAGCTTGCACACAGGGTCAGAATTTAATTTGTTTGTCACTGAAAGAAAAGGTATGGCCTTTGGAGTTCTGACACAACCCCAAGGGCCTCAACCTATTGTTTAACTAAGCTTGGAATTAGATGTAATTGCACGTGGGTGGGCCCACTGCCTTTGAGTACTTCAGGCAGTGGCTTTATTATAATTAATGGACGAAATCTTGCTGTATTGACTTCTGATGATGTGAGTGGAATCTTAAATTCCGAAATCAACATTTGGATGACGGGCAGTAGACTACTTAAATATCAGTCATTGTTGTTAGAAGGACCAGGAACTAAACTTAAAGTTTGTGGAAATTTAAATCCTACCACTTTCCTTCCTGAGAAGGAAAATGAAACACTGGGTCATGATTATTCTGAATTCCTAACTTTAAACTATGTAGCTTGGGAAGATCTAATGGATACCCCATTAGACAATCCCGACATGCAAATATTTACAGATGGCAGTTCTTTTGTTCCCCATGAAAAGCTTAAAGCAGGTCCTGGCCTGGTGACTGCTGAAAAGGTTTTAGTAGCAAAATCTCTACCCCAGGGATCCAGTGCTCAGTTAGGGGAGCTTGTAGCTCTGACTCGAGCTCTAGAATTAAGCAAAGGACAGCGGGTATATAAATACACTGATTCTAAGTATGCTTATTTGACTTTGCCTGCTCATGCTGCAATAAGGAAAGAAAGACAGTTTAAAACAGCAACAGGAGAACCTATTAAGCATTTCACATAGATTCGGAGACTTTTAACTGCTGTGTATCATCCTAAAGAAGTAGCTGTTATGCATTTCAAAGGACACAGCAGGGATGGGAGTAAAGTAGCTTAAGGGAATCAGTTGGCTGACTGTCAAGCCAGAAAAGCAGCACTTCAGGAAGGCCCTTCACTGCAGACACATTTGGTCTGGACAGGTCGCGTGGGACAGGAAATACCAAAGTATACTGAGGAAAAATTAGAAAGATATGAGAAAAGAGGAGCAAAGAATCCTGATAAAGGATGGTTACAGACTGAGGATGGTCGGTTAATAACTCTTGAAATAGCTCAATGGAAGATTCTTAAGAGTTTAAACCAGAATTTTCATTTGGGTGCAGAAAGTACTTACCAAATAGCATCTCATTTGTTTGAAGGTAAAAATGTAATGAAAGCTTTAAAGAACATTACCAAAAGATATGAGGTTTGTCAGAAAAATAACCCAAAGACTGAAAAACTAGCAAAATCTGAATTACAACCGAGTGGAAAACATCCTGGAGAGGACTGGGAAATTGATTTTATTCATATGCCAAAAGCTAGTGTATACTCTTGCTTACAAGTTTGGGTAGATACTTTTACTGGGCGGATTGAGGCTTTTCCCGGTCATAGTGAACAGGCTAAAGAGGTTATAAAGATTTTAATCCTTGAAATTATCCCCAGGATTGGGCTGCCACGGAGCCTTCAGAGTGACAAGGGCTCTGCCTTTGAAGCTGCTGTACCTCAGGGGGTGTCTAAAGCTCTAGGAGTAGAATATCACTTCCACTGTTCCTGGAGACCCTAACCCTCAGGAAGGGTTGAAAAAGCTAATGAAATTATCAAAAGACATCTGGGCAGGTTAACTCAAACGGAGCAGGTCAATTGGCTTAACGTCTTACCCATAGCTTCAATGAGGGCTGGGGCTGCCCCATAAAAGGAGGGGCTGTCCCCCTTTGAATGTATCTATGGAAGGCCTTTCTTACACACAGACATTGCTATTGACCCTGAAGCCTTAGAATTAACTACATAATTCAGCACTCAGTTTTTCAACAGGCATTAACAGAACTCCAAGAGATGACTCCTGAGCCAACCCCTGAGTCAAACAAGCCTCTATTTGAGCTGGGAATCGAGGTCCTCATAAAAACACTCGGGTCTGGGGGCCCATCCCTCAAGCCTCTCTGGGAAGGCCCTTACCAGGTTATCCTTTCTTCTCCCACAGCTGGCAAGGTGCCAGGAATTGACTCATAGGTACATCACACTCGACTTAAGATGTGGCACTCTGACTAGAACTAAGTGACTTCATTTTGTCTTTGCTTTGGATGCTCTGGCTTTGTACTTTTCAGATGGGCCTGATAATCTAAGTGCTGCTGACTCCAAAAATTCTGAGTCTGCTGTTTGATCCTCAAGACAATGCCTTCCTGCCCTGGGCTCACTCCTATGCTGCATTCCACAGCTGGTCTAACTCCTGGGTCTGTGGAACACTCCCCTCTTCATCAGTGGAAGGCTTCCCTTGGTGGACATCTCCACTTCAACGAAAAGACTTGCTCCAAGTCTGCATTTACCTTCCACAATCGCACGTGATGCCTCTTCTTAAACTGATGATATCTAACAACTCTAAGGTGGACTGGTGCAACAATTTGTACTTTAACTATGGACATAACCTGACTTTAATTTTGATTATACATTGTCTCATTTAAAGACTATTCCGCTACACATAAGGCAAACAGGTCTAAATCTAATGGTTTCTACCTGATGTTTATCAAATATGGGATGAGGTTATATATATGGCTAACTTCTGAAAAAGGACATCTAATATCTACTATCTAATATCCTACATGCGGGGAACAAACAGAGCCATCCCCAAAAGGTAGCCAACAACTTAATTACAATGATTGGAAACAATTGGCATTTTTTCCTCAGGAAAAGTACAATAAAATCAGTCCCATGTTTTCCCACCTCAGTTCAGGTCCTCCCTTTCTCTGGCCAGTCACTAATTGGGACTGGATATCTCAGTCATGTTGGCTTGCTCCAAAGGGGATCTATTGGATATGTGGCTCTTACTTATGGGCATGGCTTCCCCCCGGTTGGATGGGGACATGCACTCTAGGTCTAGCCTTTACTCATGGCTTTATAGTTTCAGAGCTTACAGAAGAGCTTGCTAACTTATCCCAGCTTAAAACTCGGTGGGCAAGGTCTATATTCCACTGGTATGATTATTTGGCTGCTGTGTTGTTTCCTTCTTTAGGAACTATGGATGTTGTGCTACAAATGGATGCTTTGACTAATTGTACTCAACAAGCATTGCAAGATTCCCAAAAAGCTATTTCAGCTCTTAATGCTGAATAAGCACAAGTTAGAAAGGAGTTTACCAAACAGATTGGCTTTAGATATTCTGACAGCTGCACAAGGAGGAACTTGTGACATTATCCATACTCAATGCTGTACATATATACCTGATGTGAGCACTAATGTTACTCATTTTACTAAACACACGAACAAAATGATTTGGGCTATGGATACTCATGAAGCCTCAATTGCCTCACTTTGGGAGACATTACCTAGTTCCCCATGGTGGAAAACTATCTTAATTACAATAATTCTGATTGTTTTGTTTTTGCTGTTTGCTCCCTGCATCTGAATCTGTGTAACTGGATTTGTTACTGGTCGCATGAAAGCCTTGAAGTTCCAAATGGTTGTAAAGCTCCTATGAGTGCTTGAGGCTCTTCCAACTATTACTTGGAGCCCCTGGATCAGAGACCCTCATATGAGGGTTAGGAGAATATGTTGCCTCATCAATCTAGGGACCACACCCCTTGTCAGCATGGAAACAGTTATGAAATGTAAACGATGCCTTTTTTCCCTTGGCAAGATAATTCTCCTAAAAGAAAATGGGAGAATGAGAGAGTCATCTCCTCTGCAGGTTGATAAGAAGAAGTCTAGGGGTCCCCAAGGAGAGATGGGTCTGGAAATCTCAAGGGGGAAGAAAGGACAAACTTATTTTGCTCTCTACATTCCTAAGGATTGTGTAACAATAATGTATCCCACTTGAGGAAGTCTGGCAAAAGCCTCCTGTCTAATCCTGTTATTTTCAAATGTAAATTACGGGAGTGGGTCTGGTGAGGCCTTTACAACCTCCAGGCATGCTTTTGATTCAGTGTATTAACTAATTTGAGAATGCATACCTCCAGTGTTAAGGCTAGCAAGGGGGTATTCTTCCTACTCCCTTCTGATGCCTATGTCAGAGGCTTTCTCTATCTCCTTTATACTTTAATAAAACTTTATTATACAAAACCTCTGAGCAATCAAGCCTCATGCTTGACCCCAGATTGAATTCTTCTCTTCTGGAGGCCAAGATTCCTGGCATCTTTGTTGTGATTTTGACCACAACCTTTCATTTCCTTCCTTATCAATTTCATAAGCAGCTCCAATTGCCTTTTCCTCCAACTTGTTTCCTCTTGCCTTCCATTAGACTTCCTATTAAGTCATCCCCCCCGCCCCCCAACCCCTTGAAAAAGTCACTGGTCTGGAGCCCAGGAGCACGAATGCATTCCAATAAAACATTATTTATAAAAGCCAGTGGTGATGCCAGGTAGGGCCCTGGGGCATAGTTATCCTGGGTTAGATTATCTCTCAGGATATTTTTTACCAAGTATTCTATAATTTTCATGCAACTGAAAGTACCTTCTAGATAATTTGGAGAAAGGGATTGTCCATCTCAGACTTACTTGCTCAAGTAAAAGGAAAAACAAGCCAAGAAATGGCACTTTGATTTTTCAGGTTGTCCAAGATGGGGATGGCTCCAGTGAAGGATAGGGTGGGATAGTTCAATCCCAAGACACCATCAAAAGGTATACCCTCAAACCCATATTCTGCCATGCTTAACCCAAATGGCTGGTCAGTACTTTCAAGGTCCTAAATCTGTGGGAAAGTGTGTTAACACTTAACAGATAGGGGAACTGTAGCTAGGATTGGACAGAGGTGCATTGCCATTAGATCCCAGAGAAGAATTGAGGATGGGCTGTGTCTTCAGTGGGCCTCAGATGGTTAGACGAAATTCCCTGGGAGGGGAATGTGGGTTCCATTTGTGAGAGGCTATGAATTTTAAAACATCTGACCTTCTGAAAACACCACCTAAGTGAGTCAAGTTGACCTCACAGCTTCTGTACACTTGGAGCAACCAAGAGTCAGGCCAGGGCCCATTAGTGTCCCCTGGTGGACAAAATGAGTGAAGAGTGAGGTAACCTTCTCTTTGACATCTCTATGATTTAATCACAGAAATAGACTGCATTCTCTGTAATGTTCTGTGGATTTTGCATCTGTCCAGGAAGACAGAAGTCGAAAATCCCATCTTTCTTGGAGGTTTCTATAAAATTACTACCTGGGGAATTCACTGTTGGGGATATGTGTGTATTTGTGTGTGTATGAGAGAGAGAGGGGTGAACTACTCAAGTAGTTTTGGGGAGGCAGGTCATAGATTTCATTAGACTCTCAAAGGCCGCCTACAGTGAAATCTCATTTATTACCCTCCCTGATGTGTCAGTAATCCGGTTTTCCAGTATGGACACCTGAAGGACTTGATTGCCCCCAGGGTCCCCAGACCAGTTGTATCCTGTCCTCAAACACCCCATAGGAGCTTCAGTGCTGAAATGCCAGCCGAGCTCTACCACTTACCAAATGTGTGACCTCAGCACGTTCCTTGTCTGCACCTCAGTCTCCTCATATGTTTCATAGGCTCATCAGACCACAGCTCTGTTGGGTTGTTGCAGGATCAAACCAGTTATTACCTGAAAGTGCCTGAAACAGGCTGAGAATGTGAAAATGTGTGATTTTTCCTCTCTTCTCACTCCCAGAAAAATGAAATCCGAACTGCTCATGGCAGAGGAGCTGCAAACCCACCCCTCAACCCACTCTCTGGGGTAGCTAATCTGTTAGCTCATGTGTCACCATGGGCACTGCCTCCCCAGGGGCAGGATCCGGGGGGTAAGATGGCCAATATCTATGGGTGAGGCTAGGAAGGGTCCTACCAGCTGGGCCTGCATCTGTTTTGCAAGCAGTGGTCACTCCATAGCCATTCCCGACTCAGCATTTGTTACACTGTCATGGAAAGAATGAGAATGCCATGAACGGTGTCATGAACAACAACTCGCTTCATCCTCTCAGAACCGTATTTGACGGTGAAGGTCTTTTTGATAGGCAGGAAGGAGGAAGACTTGTCATGTCTGGACATAACGTGTGTAGCTGCAGACACAAGAGCTGAGTGTCATCAAGTGCCAAGGGTGGAAACAGGGCAGCAGGGCAAGTGAACAATGGTCTGGTTACGGGTTGTCTGTACTCACAACAAGTTGGGCTGGTGATAAAAGGGAGAGCACCGACAAGTCAGATGATGCTGTGTCAATGACAGCCTGGAGCTCCTGAGAGGGTGTTCCAATGGTGATATTACCCACAGAGCATCTAGAGGGAAAGGAGGGAGTATGTTAGTATAGAACCGCCTACTCTATTCCTACACTGCTGCCTCCCGCTGTGTGTCACATATCTCTTGAGATCACTTTCTAACCACCGTGTAGCTCACAGCCTTTGGTCACAAAGGTGTCTTCATTTGATACATTTTTTATGTGCTACATAGATGCAGGATATTGACTCTAGGACCACATATTGAAGTGGCACCTCCTGCACTGGAAGTCCAGCGTCATAACCACTGGACCTCCAGGAATCCTGGACACCCACAGAAGTCCTGGTGTCTTCATTTGAGAAGCCATGTAGTCTCTTCAAACCCAGTATGAGCACTCCTTTCTTCAAGAGTCCTTCTTGACATTTAGTCTCTCCCCCTAAACTCAGACCACATCCGATCAACACCACACAGGTGATCCTTTCATTTGACATGCATTTAGTCTTTGCCTATCTCTCAGGCTGACATGGGCATTCTTGAAGACAAAATGAGCCCCTTTTCTAATCTAAAAACTGTTACCACAGTGTTAGATTCTTATGGCTTTGCAGGAGATACTGGTTCAGTATCTTTTTAGTGCTGTGGTTCTTGCATCTATGGAAAATGAATTCCTCTGCCTGGGGATTCACAATTGCTTTTCAGTGGGTTCTACCTTTTGGTCGGTGATCTTCATCTGTAACTGAGTGGTTCACTTAGTTCATAAGGAACAATCTCCCTCAAACTAATAATGCATCTTTGACACTGAAATGGATATTTACCTGCCACCTGGTAATTGCTGGGCCCAGTTAACACGACCAAGAGTTGAGAATGAGAGTGCCTTCTCCTCTGGGTGGGGTCTCTGTTTTCCAGTGCTTCTGCCTCCTGCAGGAACCCCAACCCCATCATCCCACTTGGCACCTCCAGATTAGCCCCAGTGCTAGGCTCGAGCTCCAGGGGGGCTTGTGGAGAAGCATCCACCCAAAATACTCACATCCATGATGTTCCTCAGGGGATAAACAGTTATATTTGAGCCAGGAGAAGAAATCTGGTACAGTCTCTAAGCACGTTCCTTCTGGAAATTGTTCAGCATGTTTTTTCCACTGAGGGTTTTTCTCATGGTCTTCACTATCCTTAGAGGTATTCTTTCACCAACAATTTGACAAAGAAAACAAAGAAGCTACAATTAGCTGTAAGTGTTAAGGTATAACTGTCATTGGAATGCCACTGTGTACTTTCCAATGATTTTTATGAGTCATCTTGCTATCAGAATTTTATACATATACCATGGAGAAGACATAGATTTCAATACAGCTTCTGTTCTGTAATGTCGGGTAAGCCATATGAACATTTGGGGTTTCAGTCTCCCCCTCGGGTAAATGGTGGAATACAACAACTCAAACGCTCCAAATAGAATATTTTGGGGATAAGTTAAGTGATGGATATAAGGTACCTGAAAAATAGGAAGTCTCAACAGAGACATCCATTTGCATTGCTGTTGCCATCCCACTGTACCCTTCTCATAGATGCTCAGGGACAGAGGTAGAAGGGGGACACTAATCCTTTTTACAAGGGAAGAATTTGAAATGCAAGAGGTCTGTGAGTTGGTTGTGGTCACACTGCTTTTCAGATATAGATCAGTGCGTATAAAACACTGTATCTTTCTTCAAGTTGAAAGAGAAGAGAGAGTTCAACGAAGAATCCAGGATATAGGGAACAAATAAGGGAAATTCAGAGGCTCGAGAAGGAAGGATGAGTCACATGTAAAATTAAAAGAAAACAACACAGAGAGAAGCACAGTCACAGAGACTTCCAAACAGATGGAGAGTTAAATGATAGTGATACAGAGACGCAGATGTGGACACACACACACTGAAGTAGAGAAGAAACAAAGAGGACGTGTTGAATAAAATGTAGAAAAGTGCTATTCCGGAGGACCACACCTATAGCTGGATAGATTGTGCACTGAAAAATTGCAAAGAGTTCCATTTTCAGTAAGTTATTAGATGATTGGTCCCCAAGAGTTGTGAAACCATGTAAATCTACACCAAGACCCTACACCAAAGTACTTATCAATAAGTAAGAGTAGAACTTTAAGACTATTAGGGAAGTATTCCATTCCCTTCGAAACCTGATGAGTGGAAGAATAATCAGATGAAAAAAAAAATTCGAAAAATGAATATGATGTGTTTTACAGTCCCCATACTTACATGATTATGCACTCTGAGAAGGCCATCAGCCCAAGGAGACAAGACACTTCATGCTTCTTTCTTGGCTCCAAGTACTCAGGGAAGTTCAGGTTCTTAGCATGTAGTGGTGACCGGGAACCCCCTTGTTATATATGCTCTGTCCTGCCCTAGTTTTCCCCTTTAGGACTTTGATAAATCGGAAAAAAAAAAATCACAAAATCTCTACCTCCATCAGTGTCCTTGGCAAGTGGACTTAGAAGCTTTTCAGAATACAGAGAATTGAACTGTAATCTCTTCCTTGAAGTTTGGCTGGAAAGTCAAACTGATCTGCATGAACATCTAAAAAGATGGAGAACCTTGCCTACTTGGAGAAAAAAAAACTGCTAAGAACATCATGCAGATGGATATAGGGGCCATGCTGGACATTTTGGTTTCATGTCATCTTCCTAGTCACTTCATTATATATGCATTCTGTCTTCATCAGAGAAGACATTGCTAGGATCATAAAGTGTCAAATGGCAAATGTTAAAAGGCAGCATCTAATTTGTCTCTGAGACAGATCTCTAGGGCACCAACTCACCATTCTGAGTACTGAGAAAGGAAACTAATCATCAATATTGAAGCTGTTTTTGTGTTTGTATCTATGAAGCATATTTTATATAACTACACACAGTAAAGGGAATCTTATTTTTATTGAAGAATTTCGGGAATTAAATTCGAAGTAGTGATAGAAACAGGAAAACACTATTTTAAAACGTTATCATGAAGTGGTTCTATCAAAGATCTATAATGGATGAGGAAACCATAAATGAAATATAGAAGGGAATGTTCATAATAAATACCTGATGTTAGGAATATTATAACGCAATGCATTCAAACATCTACCAAAGTGAGGCTGCAGGGAAATATGAGCCTCTTGAAGTAATATCATATGATATATATATCTGCATATGAAATATTCCAATATAAATTTTGAGCTCAAATATAGATCAGACATCCTGGAGTGTGAAGTCAAGTGTGCCTAAGGAAGTATCACTATGAACAAAGATAGTGGAGGTAATGATATCCCAGCTGAGTTATTTCAGATCCTAAAAGATGATTCTATAAAAGTCCTGCATTCAATATGCCAGCAAATTTGGAAAACTCAGCTGTGGCTACAGGACTGGAAAGGTCAGTTTTCATTCCAGTCCCAATGAAAGGCATTTCCAGATAATCTTCAAACAATCACACAATTGCTCATTTCACATGTTAACAAAGTAATACTCAAAATTCTCAAAGCTAGATTTCAGCAGTACATGAACTGAGAAATTCCAGATGTTCAAGCTGGAAAAGACACAGGAACCAGATATCCAATTGCCAACATCCACTGGATCACAGAAAAAGCAAGAGAATTCTGGAAAAGTACTCACTTCTTCTTCACTGACTACACTAAACCTTTGAACATGTTTACCACAAAAAACAGGAAAATTCTTAAAGAGATGGGAATAACAGACCTACTTATCTGCCTCTGAAAAACCTGTATGCAGGTCAAGCAACAGTTACAGCTGGATGTGGAAAACTAGACTGGTTCCGAATAGGAAAGGAGTACATCAAGGTTGTACGTTGTCACCCTGTTATCTTATATGCAGAGTAACACATGATGTGCTGGGCTGGATGAAGAACAAGGTGGCATCAAGACTGCAGGGAATAATATCATTAAGTTCAGATATGCAGATGACATCACCCTTATGACACAAATTGAAGAGCAACTAAGGAGCCACTTGATGAAGGTGAAAGCAGAGAGTGAAAATCGTGGCTTAAAACTCAGCATTTAAAGAGCTAAGATCATGGCATCGGGTCCCATCTCTTGATGGCGAATAGAATAGGAAACAATGGAAACAGTGACAGACTTCTTTTTCTTAAAGGTCCAAAATCACTACAGATGGGGACTGGATTCATGTAATTAAAACACACTTGCTCCGTGGAAGAAAAGCTATGACAAACATAGACAGCATTTTAAAAGGCAGAGACATTACTTTGCCACAAAGGTCCACATAGTCAAAGCTATGTTTTTTTTTTTTTTTTTCCAGCAGTGATGTATGGATGTAAGAGTTATACCATAAAGAAAGCTGAGCACTGATGAATTGGTGCTTTTGAACTGTGGTGTTGGAGAAGATTCTTGAGAGTTCCTTGAACTACAAAGTGAACAATCCAGTCAATCCTAAAGGACGTCAGTCCTGAATATTCATTGGAAGGACTGAGGCTGAAGCTGAGGCTTCAGTACTTTGACCACCTGATGTGAAGAAATGACTTATCTCAAAAGACTCTGATGCTGGGAAAGATTGAAGGGTGGAAGAGAAGGGGAAAACAGAGGATAAGTTTTTTGGATAGCATCGCTGACTCAACAGAAATGAGTTTGAGTAAACTCCAGGATATAGTGGTGGACAGGGAGGCCTGGTGTGCTGCAGTCCATGGGGTCACAAAAAGTCGGACATGACTGAGTGACTGAACTCAGCTGAAATGCACTGAATGTGTCCTGCTTGAGGACAGTTTCTCCTTCCTGATTCTGACTAATCCTGCCATCTTAGAATGTATATTATGGGAGTGAGTCTTGTGTGATTTTTCCATTGTTAAGTTCTAATCCTGTTATCGTAAAATGTAAATTGTGGGAGTGGGTCTGGTAAAATTTTTACATCCTTGAGACATTCTTTTGATTTATTGTAATAACTAATTTTAAAAAATACATACGCCCCATGAAAAAGACTAGCAAGTGGGGGCCTCTTCATTACTGTTTTTATGTCTGTGTCAGAAATATTCTCTGTCTCTTTACTTATGGAAAAAAAAAAACATAAAAACAAAACAAAAAAAACAAACAAAAAAAACCCTGTCCTTCAGAAAACCTCTTGAATGAGCAAGGCTGATCCATGGTCACAAAGTTAAATCTTCTTCTTCAGAGATCATGAATCTGACATCGTTCACCGTAAGCTATCAGTATGAGATGTTTATTTTCTTTGAAACAAAATACAGTATTTTGTATATAATAGTACTTTCCCACAAATACTTATTATGTATATTTTGTGAAATTGTCTTCTCTTTCCTAAAATACTTCAGGAAAAATGAATAAAAAGTAAAAAGAGAAAATTAAATGAGGGTCTGTCTTGATTTAAAAGCAGATTTGCATAGTTGAAATGGTTAGAATTGTGTCCACCCCTGAATTCTGATGCTAAACCTTAAATGGTGATGTGATGGTATTAGGAGGCATTGCCTTAAGGAAGTAACTAAGTTGACATGGGGTTTAGATGGTGGTGCCCTTATGATGGGATTACCCTCTTCCTCTTTTTCTCTCTTCTCCTACTTCCTCCTTCCCCTCCCACACCACATGTGAGACCATAGCAAGAAGAGAACTGATGCAAGTCAGAGTGTCTTTACCAGGAACCCAACTGTCCACCACCCTCATCTTGTATAGTTACTGTCTATGATAACCTGTCGGACTAAGAGTCGGTTTGTAGTTATTGATGCCGAATAATGAATACAGGGTTCATGACACTATTCCTTCTTGTATTTGTTATTTTTGAAACCATTTTGTAATAAGACATTTACAAAATGTCCATTTTGAAGTTTCTGTCTTTAGTGATATGCTGTGGAGCTCAAGATAGCAGATTCAGGCAGGACCCCAGTGAGAGAGTGGTTGGAGACATACATGCACATTATTCCAGCTCTTCTCCTGTCCTCTGAAAACTGTCCACCACACTCAACAACTCTAATCTCATCACTATCTGCATCTCTCAGTTTGGTTCAGTTCAGTCGCTCAGTCATCTCCGACTCTTCACCACCCCATGCATTGCAGCATTACAGGCCTCCCTGTTCATCACCAGCTTCAGGAGTCTACCCAAACCTACGTCCATCGAGTCTGTGATGTCATCCAGCCATCTTATCCTCTGTCATTCCCTTCTCTTCATGCCCTAAATCCTTCCCAAGATTAGGGTCTTTTCCAGTGAGTCAACTCTTTGCATAAGGTGACCAAAGCATTGGAGTTTCAGTTTCAACATCAGTCCCTCCAATGAACACCCAGGACTGATCTCCTCTAGGATGGACAGAATGGATCTCCTTGCAATCTAAGGGATTCTCAGGAGTCATCTCAAACACCACAGTTCAAAAGCATCGATTCTTAGGCACTCAGCTTTCCTCGCTGTCCAAATCTCACATCCCTACATGAAGACTGGAGAAAACCATAGCCTTGACTACACGGACCTTTGTAGGCAAAGTAATGTCTCTGCTTTTCAATATGCTATCTAGGTTGGTCATAATCTTTCTTCCAAGGAGTAAGCTTCTTTTAATTTCATCATGGCAATAACCATCTCTAGTTATTTTGCAACCCCCGCCCAAATAAAATGTGACACTCTTTCCACTGTTTCCCCATCTATTTCCCAAGAAGTGATGGGACCAGATGCCATCATATTAGTTTTCTCAATGTTAAGCTTTAAGCCAACATTTTCACTCTCCACTTTCACTTTCATCAAGAGGATTGTTAGTTCTTCTTCACTTGCTGCTGTAAGGGTGGTGTCATCTGCATATCTGAGGTTATTGATATTTCTTCCAGCAATATCAGTTGAGGTTATTGATATTTCTCTCAGCTTGGGCTTCTTCCAGCCTAGCATTTCTCATGATGTACTCTGCATATAAGTTAAATAAACAGGGTGACAATATACAGCCTTGATGAACTCCTTTTCCTATTTGGAACCAGTCTGTTGTTACATGTCCAGTTCTACCTGTTGCATCCTGACATGAATAGAATTTTCACAAGAGACAGGTCAGATGCTCTGGTATTCTGATCTCTTTCAAAATGTTCAATAGTTAATTGTGATCGAAACATTCAAAGGCTTTGATATAGTCAATAAGCAGAAATAGATGTTTTATTTTTTTTTTTCTGGAACTATCTTGCATTTTCTAGGATACATCAGAATTTGGCATTTTGATCTCTGGTTCCTCTGGCTTTTCTAAAATCAGTTTGAACATCTGGAAGTTCATGGTTCACTTATTGCTGAAGCCTGGCTTGCAGAATTTTGAGCATCGCTTTACTAGCATGTGAGATGAGTACAACTGTGCAGTAGTTTGAGAATTCTTTGGCATTGCCTTCTTTGGGATTGGAATGAAAAGTGATCATTTCCCATCCAGTGGGCATTGCTGAGATTTCCAAATTTGCTGGCATATTGAGTGCAGCACTTTCACAGCATCATCTTTCAGGATTTGAAATAGTTCAGTTGGAATTCCGTCATCTACACGAGCTTTGTTCCTAGTGTCGTTTTCTAAGGCCCACTTGACTTCACATTCTAAGATGTCTGGCTTTAGGTGACTGATTACACCATCGTGATAATCTGGGTCGTGAAGATCTTTTTTGTACACTTTTTCTGTTTATTCCTGCAACCTCTTCTTAATATCTTCTTTTTCCATTTGGTCCATACCATTTCTGTCCTTTATCGAGCTCATCTTTGCATGAAATGTTCCCTTAGTATCTCTAGTTGTCTTGAAGCGATCTCGTGTCTTTGCCAATCTGTTATTTTCCTCTATTTCTTTGCATTGAACTCTGAGGAAGGCTTTTTTTTTTTTTATCACTCCTTGCTATTCTTTGTAACTCTGCATTCAGATGGTAATATCTTTCTTTTTCTCCTTTGCTTTTCACTACTCTTCTTTTCACAGCTATTTGTAAGCCCTCTTCAAAAAGCCATTTGCTTTTTTGTATTTCTTTTCCATGGTGAAAAATCTTAACTCCTGTCTCCTGTACAATGTAAGGAAGCTCCATTCATAGTTCATCAGGCACTCTGTCTACCAGATCTAGTCCCTTCAATCTATTTCTCACCTCAGCTGCATAATCATAAGGAATTTGATTTAGTTCATACCTTAATAGTCTAGTGGTTTCTCCTACTTTCTTCAACTTAAGTCTGAATTTGGCAATAAGGAGTTCATGATCTGAGCCACAGTCCACTCCCAGTATTTTTTTTTTTTTGCTGACTGTATAGAACTCCTCAATCTTTCTTCCCTTATTAAGGTGATTAGTCATCCTGCTGGAGATCTTGATGATTCAGAACAGGATCTGTAGAATGGAGGAATGTGGTCATTATTAACTGGACGCCCCCCTTCCCTGGTTTTCTCTTCTTTTCTGCTATCTACAGGTGATAGGCAGGGCCTGGGTAGGGAGGAAGCCCAAGAGGGGCTATGGGGATAGATCGAAGGGAAGAGTGGAGGAATTCAAAACCTAGTCACCAAGAGGTGGACAGGTTGCTCAGGACATATGAAGGTAGAAGCACTAGAAAAAGAATGGTTCCTAGTATAGGGCAAGACCTACCTGGGTCTTCAAGTTAAACTTGCTAGAAGACACATCCTTTCTGGTAGAATTCATGCTCTAGACATTGAGGGGTTAGAGCTGTGCTCACTGATAAATAGTCACAAGAAGAGGAACAGGCTCCCTCAGGAGCCGTTTGATTCCACTCTAACAGTGGGCATCATCCCAAGCCAGAGAGCAAATTGCAGGTCATTCAAAAGATGAGCTATTCAAAAAAGTATTTTTTTTTAATATTTCCCAACTTATTTTATTTTATTTTATTTTTATTTTATTTTATTTTATTTTTATTATTGTTTTTGCCATACATTGTCATGATATCACCATGGGTTTACATACATTCCCCTCCGGGTCCCCCCTCCCTCCTCCCTCCCCCCCGGGAAATCTCGCTGCACCAGTCCCGAGCATCAATCCTGGGCTGGCGATTGATTAGACACATGACAATTAACATGCTTCAATGCCCATCTCCCATATCATCCCACCCTTACCCTCATCCACAAAGTCCACAAGTCTCTTCTATACATCTGCGTTCCTTTTGTTGTCTCCCATGTTGGGTTCTCATTACTGTCTTTCTAAATTCCATATATATGTGTTAATATACTGTATTTTTGTTTTTGCTTCTGGCTTACTTCACTCTGGATAATGGGCTCCAGTTTCGTCCATCTGAGTAGAATTGCTTCAAATGAATTTTTTTTTAATGCTGAGTAATATTCCATTGTGTATATATACCACAGCTTTCTTATCCATTCGTCAGTTGATGGGCATCTAGGTTGCTTCCATGTCCTGGCTATTGTAAACAATGCAGCGATGAACATTGGGGTGCACGTGGCTCTTTCAATTCTGGTTTCCTCGGTGTATATGCCCAGCAGTGGGATTGCTGGGTCATATGGCAGGTCTATTTGCAGCTTTTTAAGGAACCTCCACACTGTTTTCCATAGTGGCTGTACTAGTTTGCATTCCCACCAACAGTGTAAGAGGGTTCCCATTTCTCCACATCCTCTCCAGCATTTATTGCTTGTAGACTTTTGGATGGCAGCCATTCTGACTGGTGTAAAGTGGTACCTCATTGTGGTTTTGATTTGCATTTCTCTGATAATGAGTGATGTTGAGCATCTTTTCATGTGTTTGTTAGCCATTTTTATATCTTCTGTGGAGAAATGTCTGTTAAGTTCTTTGGCCCACTTTTTAATTGGGTTGTTTATTTTTCTAGAATGGAGCTGCAGGAGTTGTTTGTAAATTTTTGAGATTAATTGTTTGTCTGTTGCTTCATTGGCTATTATTTTCTCCCATTCTGAAGGCTGTCTTTTCACCTTGCTTATAGTTTCCTTTGTTGTGCAAAAGCTTTTAATTTTAATTAGGTCCCATTTGTTTATTCGTGTTTTTATTTCCAATATTCTGGGAGGTGGGTCATGGAGTATCCCGCTTTGGATTATAGCAGAGAGTGTTTTGCCTATGTTATCCTCTAGGAGTTTTATAGTTTCTGGTCTTATGCTTAGATCTTTAATCCATTTTGAGTTTATCTTTGTGTATGGTGTTAGAAAGTGATCTAGTTTCATTCTTTTACAAGTGGCTGTCCAGTTTTCCCAGCACCACTTGTTAAAGAGGTTGTCTTTTCTCCATTGTATATTCTTGCCTCCTTTGTCAAAGATAAGGTGTCCATAGATGCGTGGATTTATCTCTGGGCTTTCTATTCTGTTCCATTGATCTATGTTTCTGTCTTTGTGCCAGTACCATACTGTCTTAATGACTGTGGATTTGTAGTATAGCCTAAAGTCAGGTAGGTTGATTCCGCCAGTTCCATTCTTCTTTCTCAAGATTGCTTTGGCTATACGAGGTTTTTTGTATTTCCATACAAATTGAGAAATTATTTGTTCTAATTCTTTGAAGAAGACCTCTGGTAGCTTGATAGGAATTGCATTGAATCTATAGATTGCTTTAGGTAGTATACTCATTTTCACTATATTGATTCTTCCAATCCATGAGCACGGTACATTTCTCCATCTGTTTGTGTCCTCCTTGATTTCTTTCATCAGTGTTCTATAGTTTTCTATATACAAGTCTTTTGATTCTTTAGGTAGAAATACTCCTAAGTATTTTATTCTTTTTGTTTCGATGGTGAATGGGACTGTTTCCTTAATTTCTCTTTCTGATTTCTCACTGTTAGTGTATAGGAATGCCAGGGATTTCTGTGTGTTGATTTTGTATCCTGAAACTTTGCTATATTCACTGATTAGCTCTAGTAATTTTCTCGTAGAGTCTTTAGGGTTTTCA
>SRVM01039575.1:0-11119 GCA_007570785.1 Antilocapra americana | reverse complement strand
CTTTGGAGTTTGCCCTGCTCCTGGTGAGAGGGCTTCCCCCGCCCCCTCTGCTCAGGCTCTTTGTCGTCTGCCCAGCACAGTTGGGGAGTGGGGCTCCTCCCCTCCCCTGGCCCGGCCACTCGGTTTTCTCGGCGTGCAGCTGAGCACGTCTTCTAAGGTGTGTACAGCACCAATCTGTCCAGCATCCCCAGAAGTCTTGGTTAGCCTCCCCAGGGCTGGGTTATGCCCACTGCTCTCGGGCGGGGGCTGGGGCAGTCCGTAGCCCACAGCTGCCCAGCTCCACCCGGCCGGCTGCCTCTCTGTTGACTCCTCACCGCATTTTGTTTTGTGAACGGGCATGGGGGTGGGTGCTTTTCCTGGGAGGTTAGGTCCCTCGGGCTGCTCTGTTCCCTGAGGGGGCGGCCCGCCCCTCCCTGAGCAGGAGCAGTCCGCTTAGGCTAGTGGGGGGTGGGGCGCCCGTGCTGCCGCTTGGCTGTGCCTTGTAGCTAGAGACGTACTGTGCAGGGCTTAACTATTAATCTGCTTCTACTCCCAGTTATATTGCTCTCCAAGATTCACCACAGATCCGTCCGAGAGAATGCTCCCTGGTATTTGAAGAACTTTATCCTCTTTTTTTTTCCTCTTTATTTCAGACTCCCCTTCCGGGATGGTCCCGTCCCCAGCTCTTTGTCTCTCCATTTACTTTTTTTTTTCTTTCTTTTGTCCTACCTCCTCACGCCGGCAATTGGTCGGCCCTCCAGATGCCCGTTGTCCTCAGCCAGCATTCAGTTCCTATTTTTTGGAGTTTGCTCGGCCTTTAAAAGTTCTTTTGGTATATTTATTGGGGAGAGAGTGTTATCCCTGTCCTATTTCTCTGCCATCTTAGTTCCGTCTGTTATCAAATTTTTATCTCTACAAACCCAACCTTCAGTACACATTTTTACTTGGGAGTGAGGTCACTTGCTCTAATGCTCTGTCTCCATTTTTGACAATCCCTTTTTCCCATTAGGTCATTTCATTAAACCCGCTCCTCTTTTCTTCTCTACCCAACTCCGTGAATCTCTCTCTGTGTTATGAGTTGTAAAGAACACTCAGACAACTGATTACTGTTTGGATCTGTCTCTCCCCATCTGATTCCCTCTTTTCTCCCCCTGGCCACTTCTGTCTCATTCCTCCCTCATCTCTTTTCAGTATAGCTCTGTTAGCATCTCTGAGGGATTGATACTGTGGAGAGCACATAGGGAAGGATCACTGACCAGCTCAGTCTCTCACTATTTGATTCCTCTCTTCTCCTTCTGCTCACCTCTGTCTCTCTCCTCACTCTACTCCACTCCATGTAATGTTGTGTACCTCTCTTGGTGTCACTCACTGTGGAGATCCATTTCATCATTAAACTAGATCATCTACCATAGGCACTGTGTAGAATTAAGAATCCTGAGTCTACAGCAAGAATAAGGCTGAAAACCAAGGAGAGGAGGCCTAAGCCCAAATCCTGAGAATATGAGATAACTCCTGAATCCAGGAGTTAAATAACTAATAGGAGCTCATCAAACACCTCTATACCAACAGCAAAACCAAGCACCATCTAAGGGCCAACAAGTTCCAGAGTAAGATATAAGATGCAGATTCTCCAGCAACACAGGAACATAGTCTGCAGCTTCAATACACAGGCATCCCATAGTCACACCAAGCCCAATGACATCTCAAAACTCTTTACTGAACACTTCACTGCTCGTCAGAGAGAAGAAATCCAGAGCCACCCACCAGAACACCAACACAAGTTTTCCCAACCAGGAAACTTTGGCAACCCACCCATTCAACCCCACCTACAGTGAGAAACCTCCACAATAAAGAGGTCACACAGCAATATAAAAAGGATGAAAAGGCAGAGAAATATCCAGCAGATAAAGGAACAGGATAAATGCCCTCCACAAAATACAAAAGAGGAGGAGATAGGAAATCGACCTGATAAAGCATTCTGAATAATGATAGTGAAAGTGATGTAAAATCTTGAAAACTAATTGGAGTTACAGTTAAATAATCTTGAGACAAGGACTGAGAAGGTGCAAGAAAGTTTTAACAAGGACTTAGAAGAAATGAAAGAGTCAAAATGCAATGAATAATGAAATAAATGAGATAAAAATCATCCTGGAGGGATCTAATTGTAGAATAACAGATATAGAAGACAGGATAAGTGAGGTAGACGACAGAATGGTAGAAGTAAATGAAACAGAGAAGAAAAATGAAAGAAGAATTGAAAGAAGTGAGGACGATGTCAGAGACCTCTGGGACAATGTTAAATGCACCAACATTCGAATCATAGGAGCCCCAGATGAAGAAGACAAAAAGAAAGACCATCAGAAAATACTTGAGGAGATAGTAATTGAAAACTTCCCTACAATGGGAAAGGAAATACTCACTCAAGTCCAAGAAACCCAGAGACTCCCAAGCAGGATGAATCCAAGGCAAAACACACCAAGGCATATATCAATCAAATTAACAGAGACCAAACACAAAGAACAAATATTAAAAGTAGTAAGGGACAAACAACAAATAACACACAAGGAGATTCTCATAAGAATAACAGCTGATCTCTCAATAGAATGCTTCAGGACAGAAGGGAATGGCAGGCCATACTTAAAGTCATGGAAGAAAACAATCTACTGCCCAAATTACTAGTTCTCATTCAAATTTGAAGGAGAAAGCAAAAGCTTTGCAGACAAGCAAAAGCTAAGAGAATTCAGCAACACCACACCAGCACTTCAAAAAACGCTTAAAGGTCTTCCCTAGACAGGAAACAGGGATACGGTGCATAAACTTGAACCCAAAACAATAAAGTAAATAGCAGTGTGATCATACTTATCAATAGTTCCCTTAAATGTACACAGGTTGAATACTCCAACCAAAAGACAAAAATTGGCTGATTGGATACAAAAACAAGACCCGTATATGTGTTGTTTTCGAGAGACCACCAGAAGCCTAGGGACACATATCAATTGAAGTTTAATGGCTGGAAAAAGATATTCCATAGAAAGAGGGACCAAAGAAAGAACAGGTAGCAAGACTCATATCAAGTAAATTAGACTTTAAAGTAATGCTGTGAAAAGAGATAAAGATGGTTCAAGATCAATTAATTATGTTGAGTGTTTTAACATGTCTAATAGAGAACTTTGCTAATAAGAGCTTTGCTATAAATGAGTCAAGCCAGGAGTCATTTATACGCATGCATACTGTCCTTTTAAGTATATTCCAATTATGAGTTCCTATAACCTCATATTTGGTATTTACCTTTCTTGGTTAGTATTTCCTGACTTATAAAAAGTAAGATGGCACTATCTTGGAAGTCACATCATTTTACCAGGGCATTTCTATCCATTTTATGAATCTATCATTTGTGATAGATAACTTCCTGCCACTAAATATGGTTAACATTATGGTATTTATTCCTGCCTTACCAGAGGCACTGCAGTAAGTGTAAAGGAAAATACCATACAAAAGTACATTCTTTACTAATATTCTTTTCAGTTGTTGCATCTATAGGTGTGAACAGGACAGTAACATTCCCGATTATAATTGTGTTATAGTTAAGTTCCCCTTTCCTACTTGGTTATCTTTGCATTACATATTGAGGTGCTTCTAAATCATACAATGGACCAGTTACACCCAGTTGGTATATGCAGTGAATATACTCATTGGTAATGTAATGGCCTTCTCTGAAGTGCACATGGAACATCCTCCAGGATAGATCATATCCTGACCCATAAAACTAGCCTTTGTAAATTCAAAAAGAGAAATAAAGAATTTTAAGCATCTTTTCCATCACAATGAAGTAAAATTATATGTTAACTGCAGAAAAAAAACATATTAATCTCAACATATGGAGCCTAAACTCCACATATCTGAATAATCAACAGATCACAGTAGAAATCAACTTTTCAGAACAGTTAATTGTAAAAAGTATAAGTGGTCAGAACTGTTAGAGAAGAAGGATGTCTAATGAAAGGATTCAGGTTTTGTTATTATAAAAGAACTATATTCTACTGCAATCTCCACAGAGTGCACACTGGACAACGTTTTTAGTATTGCTCTTCCGACTTACTGTCTGCCTGAATCAGCTGTTTCCTGTGACCTTTGGACCACTGGAAATTTCCACGAGACAACCCATACCCACATACTACCTATCAGAGTGGGAACGTGTTAGTTGCTCAGTGGTGGCCAATACTTTGCCATGTCATGGAATGTGGCCTACCAGTCTCCTCTGTCCATGGAATTGAGAAAGTCATTTCCTAGGCAGGTTGATAAGGAGTCCAGGGGTCCCTAAGGAGAGAAGAGGCTGGAATTCTCATGCAGGAAGAAAGTACACACTCCCCCACCTCTACATTCCTTAGGATTATACAACAATGCAGTAATGTAACTTGTTTGAGGACAGTCTTTGGAAAAAAAAAAAACCTTCTGTCTAATCCGGTTTTCTTAAAATACATATTATGGGAATATGTCTAATGAGGTCTCTCCAAGTTCCAGATGTTCTTTCGATTTATTGTAATAACTAATTTGAAAGTGTATGACTCCATTGTTAACAGTAGCAAGGGGGTATTCTTTCTGCCCCCTCTCTGATGTCTGTGTCAGAAACTTTATTCCTTTTATGCTCTAATAAAAGTCTATTGCACAGAATCTCTGAGAGATCAAGCCTCGTCTCTGGCCCCGACTGAATTCTTCTCTTCCTGAGGCCAAGAACCTCGGCATCTTTTCATGGTTCAGCAACAAGCTTTCAGAATATTCCAGGCAAGAATGTAGGAATTGGTAGCCATTTACTTCAAAGTGAAATAACTTGAGATATAGCTACTCCGAGTGTAGCATGTACTTCAATGACAATGAGGATACCATGTATTCCACTGACTTACCACTTTGCTCAAAGTTCAATGTTCTGGACCCAGTTGTCCTACTGAAGGATCCCTAAAGGCTGATACAACTAATCCAGGTGGTAAGGTCAATCCTCTCTAAAATGCAGGCCCTATTACAAAGGGAAGTGCATAGAACTTGAAACATAGGTGCAAGAAGGCTTCTAAGGAGCAAAATAGCCAAGTGATTGGTAAAGAAAATATCTAAGTATGAAAGAACCTAGAGGCTCCAGGTCGAAGTCTTGATTATGAAGCTTGAAGACAGAAGAAGAATTAGAAGACAGAGCTTTGCAGGCCCACATTCTTTTCATATTTCAACTCATACAGCTTAAATCTTATCAGTTGTATTCAATGTCATCTGCGGGATAAAAGATTCAAGCTTAGCATCTGGCAACTGCCCATCTAATTCAATATTCTATGTATATGTGAAGAGATAGACTTACAAGGGAAGTTGTTTGTTTCAGTCCAGAACATGATTCCAAGGAGGTTTCTTCAGATTATGTCCACCTGAGGAAATTACAGAAAACTCACAAGCTGCTGTTAGGCTTGCATTTCACTAAGGCTGGGTATGGGACTACACTAAGAATCCTGATACTATTTGTAAGCCACTATTATCATTGTCATTGTTATCAATATTTCCTTTGTGTTCTTCTCAGCAGTAGTAGTAGAAGTAGCATAACTGCTATTGATTGATCTCAGATATGGGACAATTTTCTCATATTACTCTAGGGCCTTATAAATCTAGAGGAAGGTTTTTTGTGACTATATTAAAGAAAAGTGGTATATAATTACTGATTAGACTTGTGACCCTATCTGTGACTAGACATCATATACAGCCATTCTATGTTTAACTAGATATGGAATTTCAAAATGCTATAAATAAATATGCTGAAGCATTTCATACTATATTAAGCCTTAATCTATAAAGAGGAGTTAATAGGCAATTATTATAATGAATGTATGCAATACATATGAATTCATAGACCCCAGATGGAATGTAGATGTTGATACATTTTTCTCAGCATCTGGATATTTCTGGTAGCTTTGAATATGAAAATACATTTGAGTTAGGAATTTATTTATTTTTTGTGTTAGGAATTTAAATAACAGTTAGGATTTGTCAGGAGACGTTGGGAAAAAGGGAAAGACAACTCAGATAAAAAAAGAAGAACACTGTCAAGGCAGAGAATAGGGAAAGAATAGACAGGGAGTTTATAGATACCTGAAAGGCAGTTTATGTGTGGAAATGTGCTGTGGGTTGGGAATAAAGATGTAAAACATCAGAGCTAATAGGTTGAGAAAGTAATCAGAAATGTTAAGCGGGATTATGATAGTTTCTGGTGTCTCTTTGGTGGAGGAAATTATTTAAGAAACAAACGTTCAGGACTCTCTCTGCTTTGGACACTTGGAATGCCTTATTTACAACTTGTCTGGAATTATCAGTACAAGTAGAAGAGACTGACACTTGTCTTATTCCTACTGATGGATAAAATAGTAGCTGTAGCTTCAGGGTAGCAAACAAGTGGTATTTACTCTGGCAACCATCCTTCCCTTGAATATTCCTTGTAGGCCCAGGATAAATGATGGACTTGATGATAGGACCTAGTGAGGAAACACACTGGAGCCGTCCTGGAAACACAGAATCTCCAGTCATAATACCTCACATTTCTAGCAACAAATGCATTATGTATTTCTTTTCTACCACTTTACAGAGCAGGAATTTCCCTCCAACAAGCCCCTGAATGAGTTGATCATACTTGGTTTTAAGCCACCTCAAAAATGCTCTTCCTTCACCTACACCAGATAGACAGTTCAGATTTTCAGCTGACTCCTGCATTTTCTGACCCGATGATCTGCCACATGCCAGTCCTCCATGTCCATAACCAATACACAGACTCTAGTCAAATCGATGTCTATCGAGTCAATGATGCCATCCAACCATCTCATCCACTATCATCCATCCGCCTCTCTTCATATATTCAATTATTCCCAGCATCAGGATATATTCAAATGTGTCAGTCATTCACATCAGGTGGCTAAAATATTGGAGTTTCACCTTCAGCATCAATCCAACAAATGAATATTCAGGCCATATATCTTCCAGGATATAGTCATTGGATCTACCTGTAGCCCAAGGGACTCTCAAGGGTCACCTCTAACACCACAGTTGAACAGCAACAGTTCTTTGGCATTCAGCTTTCTTTATAGGCCAAATCACACGTCCATACATGACTAGTGGAAAAAATAGCTTTGTATAGATGGACATTTGTTGGCCAAAAAGTGTCTCTGTTTTTGAATATGTTATCTAGCCTGGTCAAAACTTTTTCTTCAAGCAGCAAGTGTCATAATTTCATGACTGCAGTCACAATCTGCAGTGATTTCGGAGCCCAACAAAAAATAAATTCCCTCAGAGTGTCCATTGTTTTCCCATCTGTTGGCCAGAAACTTTTGGAAAGAGATGCCATGAGTGCTGAGTTTTCAGCCAACTTTTTCACTCTCCTCTTTCACTTTCATCAATACTGGGTGGCAATATACAGATTTTGACATACCACTTTCCCTATTTGGATGCAGTCTGTTGTTCCATGTTCAGTTCTAACTGTTGCTTCATATCATGTATACAGTTGTCTCAGGATGCAGGACAGGGGGTGTGCTTTTCCTATCTCTTGAAAAATTTTTTTGCAGTTCGTTGTTATCCACACAGTCAAAACCTTTGAAGTATAAGATAAGGCAGAAGTAGATGTTGTTTATTTGGAACTCTCCTGCTTGGTCAGTGACTCAAGAGATGTTGGCAACTTGATCTCTGGTTCCTCTGCCTTTTCGAAATCTTGCTTGGACATCTGAAATTTGACAGTTTACATCCTGTTAAAGCCTAGCTTGGAGAATTTTGAACATTACTTTGCTAGAGTGTGAGGTGAGTGCAGTTGTGTTGTAGTTTGAGCAGTCTCTGGCTTTGCCTTTCTCCAGGATGGAATGAAAAACAACATTTACCAGTCCTGTGGCCCCTGCCTAGCTATCCAAATTTGCTGGCATATTGAGTGCAGCACTTTGAAAACATCATTTTTTAGGATTTGAAAATTCTCAACAAGAACTTCATGACCTCCACTAACATAGTTTTAGTGAATTCCCTAATGGCTGCTTAACTGCAGCAGTCATATTTCCTCATATTTCCAGTAGCAAACTATAGTACATAATTATTTTCTTCAACTGCACATTGCTGGAATTTGACTGCAGTCAGCCCCCACATGACATTCTAACAGACATGGATGCTTTTAGACACAGGCCCAGCCTCTCTTCCAAACAGCACCACTGCATAGTTCTCATTGATCTTGTTGCAAATCATTTTCAGGAGGGTTGTATGGTAAGAGTTTCTACTCCGAAAGTTGTTGTGTATACCAGTGCTTCATGAGCCCATTTGGAGTTTCCAGTACCTGATCTGGAGAATATATAGTTAATATCATCAATACTGGAATAATTGAATGATTTCTGGTGTCCTGAGGGAGAATCAATGCCACTACCTCATGGGCCTGTTTACTCCAAACACAAATAAACATAAGATCTGCGGTATCATTGGAGTTACTAGGAGTTGCCAGGAGATGAGATGGAGAAAAATAAAAGCAAACAACAGCAGAAATACTGGAAACCTAGATAACTGAAAGGGTTTAACGCAGAGATTTATGTTCATCTCTGCACTCTGAAATTGAAAAGAGTGGAGAAAACCAACAGGCCATTCAGGAATGCCCTAAATCAATTACCTTATGACTTCACAGTAGAAATGAGAAATAGATTTAAGGGATTAGATCTGATACCGTGCCTGGTGAACCGAGACTGAGTTTCATGACATCAAACAGGAGGCAGGAATCAAGACCATCCCAAAGAAAAATAAATACAAAAAAGCAAAGTGGCTATCTGACGAGGTCTCGCAAATAGCTGCAAGAAGAATAAAAGTGAAAGAAAAGGAGAAAAGGACAGACTGTACCCTTTGAATTCAGAATTCCGAAGAATAGCAAGGAAAGATCAAAAAGAAAAAAAAAGCATTCCTCAGCAGTCAATTCAAAGACATATGGGCAACCACAGAATGGAAAAGACTAGTGTTGTTTTCGAGAAAATTAGAGATACCAAAGTATATTTCATGAAAAGATGGGCCCAATAAAGCACAGAAATGGTATAGACCTAACAGAAGTGGAAGATATCAAGAAGAGGTTGCAGGAATACACAGAAGAACAGTACAGAAAGATATCTCCATGACCCAGATCATCATGATGTATGACCATTCACCTAGGGCCAGACACTTTGGAATGTGAAGCAAAGTGAGGCTTAGGAAGCTTCACTACAGACAAAGCTAGTGATGGTGATGGAATTCCAGTTGAGCCATTTCAAATCCTGATGATGCAGTGAAAATGCTGCACTTTCTATGCAAGCAAAATTGGAAATCTCAGAAGTAGCCACAGGATTAGATATCCCAAAGAAAGACAATGCCAAAGAATGCTCAAACTACCATACAATTTACTCATTTCACACACTAGTAAATAATGCTCAAAGTTCTCCAAGCCTGGCTTCAGCAATATGTGAATGTGAAATTTCAGATATTTAAGCTGATTTTAGAAAAGAGAGAGGAAACAGAGATAGCATGGCTGACAGTTCTGGATCATTAAAAAAGCAAGTGCATCCCAGTAAAACATCTATTTCTGCCTAATTAATTATCCCAGTGGTTTTGACTGTGTGGATCACAATAAACTGTGGGAAATACTGAAAGAGATGGGAATAGCAGACCCTCCACCTGACCTGCCTCTTGAGAAACCTGTATGTGGTTCAGAAAGCAATTGTTAGAACTTGGCATGGAACAACAGACTGGTGCCAAATAGAAAAAGGAATATGCTAAGATTGTATATTGTCACCTTGCTTATTTAACTTATATGCAGAATATACCATGAGAAATGCTGAGGTGGAAGAAGGACACGCTGGAATCAAGATTGTCAGGAGAACTATCAATTACCTCTGATAAGCACAAGACACCACCCTTATGGCACAAATTGAAGAACCAAAGAACTAAAGTGAAAGAGGAGAGTAAAAACTTGGCTTAAAACTTAGTATTCAGAAAACTAAGATTTTGGCATCCGGTCCCATCACTTCCTGGCATATAGACTGGGAAACAGTGGAAACAGTGGCTGTCTTTATTTTTCTGGGCTGCACCATCACTGTATATGGTGATTGCAGCCATGAAATTAAAAGACGCTTAGCCTTTGGACCAACTGAAACAGAATATTTAAAAACAGAGACCTTACATTGCTAACAAAGTTTCCTATAGTAAAGGCTGTGGATTTTCCAGTGGCCATGTATGAGTGTGTGAGTTCAACTATAAAGAAAGCTTAGTGCTGAATAATCGATGCCATTGAATTGTGGCACTGGAGAAGCCTCTTGAGAATCACTTGGACAGCACGGAGTTAAAACCAGTCCATCCGAAAGATCAGTCCTGGGTGTTCATTGGGAGGACTGATGTTGAAGCTGAAACTGCAATACTTTAGCCATTTGATGTGAATAACTGACTCATTTGAAAAGACCCAGATGCTGTCAAAGTTTAAGGGCTGTAGGAGAAGGGGACGAGAGATGATGAGATGGTTGGATGATATCATGACTCAATGGACGTGGGTTTTTGTGGACTCCAGGAGTTGGTGATGGACAGGGAGGCCTGATGTGCTGACGTTCATGGGTCACAAAGAGTCAGACACAAATGCGTGACTGATCTGAACTGAACTGTATTCTGCACAATCTATCTACCTATTTCTCCTGCTTTAGGTGTCAAATTTTAATAAAGAATGGGACTTCTGTTTGTGTATGGTTTGAAAAATAATGGATCTCACTGTATTGTGAGGTGGGTAAGATTTCTAGATGTTTACATCTTTTCTTAATATTTCTCTTTTTGATACATCGCAGTCTACAGTACAGTAAACCTTCCTCATTCACAAGCACAGCTCTTGACTATCAGAAAGATACTCTGAATCAAATGGCTTTTAGAGTTTCCTTTAACTTGAAAGGGATGCAAGAAGATACATCAGTTTCGCTTTTCTTCAGCTCTACATATCTATCTGAATGTAGTAGCACTTGACAAACCATCCAGTATTATTACCTGAAAATTTCTTTAGACAGAGAAGCCAATTGGTCTGTACTCCTTTGAGTTGCATATATTCTGAGGAGACTGCAGATATAAAACACATCTACCTTAGGGTCTGATTTAAAAATATTCT
>ML663989.1:1935-14982 GCA_007570785.1 Antilocapra americana | reverse complement strand
GGACCAACTACCAGAGCCTGCTCAGACTCATGCCCATCATGTCAGTGATGCCATTCAACCATCCCATCCTCTGTCATCCCCTTCTCCTCCTGCCCTCAGTCTTGTCCAGCATCAGGGTCTTCTACAATGAGTCAGTACTTTGCATCAGGCAGCCAAAGTATTGGAACTTCAGCTTCAGCAACAATCCTTACAATGAATATTCAGGACTGATTTCCTTTAGGATTGACTAGTTTGATCTCCTTGTAGTCAAAGGGACTCTCAAGAATCTTCTCCAACACCACAGTTCAAAACCTTCATTCTTTGGTTCTCAGCTTTCTTTGTAGTCCAACACTCACCTCCATACATGACTACTGAAAAACCATAGCTTTGACTAGACAAACCTTTGTCAGCAAAGTAATGTCTCTGCTTTTTAATATGATGTCTAGGTTCGTCATAGCTTTACTTCCAAGGAGCAAGCATCTTTTAATTGCTTGGCTGCAGTCAACATCTGCAGTCATTTTGAAGACCAAAAAAATAAAGTCTGTTACTATTTCCATTGTTTCCCCATATCTTTGCCATGGAAGTGATGGGACTGGATGCCATGATCTTAGGTTTTTTGAATATTTAATTTTAAGCCAACTTTTTCACTCTCTTCTTTCACTTTCATCAAGAGGCTCTTGAGTTCCTCTTTGCTTTCTGCTATAAAGGTGGTGTCATCTGCATATTTGAGGTTATTGATGTTTCTCCCAGAAATCTTGATTCAAGTTTGTGCTTCATCCAGCCTAGCATTTCTCATGACGTACCCTACATATACATTAAATAAGCAGGGTGACAATGTACAGCCTTGACATACTCCTTTCCCAATTTGGAAGCAGTCTGTTTTTTTCATGTCCGGTTCTAACTGTTGCTTCTTGCCCAGCATACACATTTCTCAGGAGCTGGGTAAGATGGTCTGGTATTCTCATCTCTTTCAGAATTTTCCATTTTATTGCGATCCAACAGTCAAAGTCTTTGGCATAGACAATACAGCAGAATAAGATGTTTTTCTGAAACTTTTTGCTTTTTTGATGATCCAACAGATGTTGGCAATTTTCTCTCTGATTCCTCTGCCTTTTCTTTTACATAGATATGGATATATAAGGGCTTCCCAGGTGGCACTAGTGGTAAAGAACCTACCTGCTAATGCAGGAGACATAAGAGATATTGGTTCAGTCCTTGAGTCAGGAAGATCCCCTGGAGGAAAGTGTGGCAACCCACTCCAGTATTCTTGTCTGAAGAATCCTATAGACAAAGGAGCCTGGTGAGCTACAGTCCATAGGGTCACAAAGAGTCAGACACCACTGAAGTGACTTAGCATGCACATAGACATATAAACATAGCTATACAAGCATATCCTGCATTAAAACTCTGGAATTGACACTGCTAAAGAGAATGAACATTAAGTAATGAAAATAAATCATTTTAATGACGTTAGTTTGGAACAAGGTCTATTCACAAACAAATATTTTGACTTGAAATGCATAACTGTGATATAGAATTTTAAAGTTGAAAGTGATGACAAATTCAGTGCTAATAATGCTGACATGTTCAATAGCAAAATCACACTTGGGTTTATTCATAATTTTATTTATGTTTTAATTTATATTAGAAGCAAATAAATTAGATGAAATGCACACAACTGTGAAAATATCAATGTTCCATCCCATAAAGTCTTGTTTCCCTTGTAGTAATCATAATGCAATGGAGAACAAACTGAGACATCATTTAAATTGAATTTTTAAGTCCAAATTACTATATGTTTAGTAAAAGCTAAAAATGTAAATTTGTATCTCATATTTTTCCTTTAAAACCTATTAATAAATTGAGATAAACTATTCATTAAAATTACATAATAACCTTTTAGTACCTACAAGGACTTTTAACACAGATCAAAGTTTGTTCCATATTTAACACAACAAAGTGGAATTGATACTGGATTAATAATTTATTGCTCAGATCAATTAATCTGCCACAATAAAAGGATGCATACAATTTTGGTAAGATTTGTTTTGAATTTCCATGTCTGACTTGTTTTCTAGAGCACTGTAGAAGATGAAATGTTAGTAAATATCAAAACCTAATGCTGTTTATCACAATACAGAAAGTGAGAAAATATTAATGCAAAAGCCATAGCACATATTTAAACTTTTTCTTTTCTTTCTTTCTTTTTTTTTTTACTGATAGCTAGAATGCCACCAGCTTAGTAAAGAGAGGAAAACTGCCATATTTGATTAGCTAAAACATTAATGAAAAACAAAGTCAAATAAAAGTAATGTGTATTTTTAAGCATTATAAAATGAAACTCAGTATGGATTTCTTGGTGTGGATTATTTTAATTTATTATAGAGAAATTCTCACATGGAAAACCCAAACATTTTTATTTTAATCGGAGGCTAATTCCTTTATAATACTGTGGTGCTCTGTGCCATACATTCATATGAATCAGCCATGAGTGTCTATGTGTTCCCCATCCTGACCCTCCCTCCTGCATCCCAGCCCTCAGGGTCATCCCAGTGTACTAGCCTTGAGCACCTTGTCTCATGCATTGAATTTGGACTGGCAATCTATTTCACATATAATAATATACATGTTTCAATGCTATTCTCTCAAATCATCTCACCCTCATCTTCTCCCTCAGAGTCCAAAATCTGTTCTTTGCATCTGTGTCTCTTTTGCTGTCTCGCATATAGAGTCATCATTATCATCTTTCTAAATGCCATATATATGCATTAATATATGGTTTTGGTGTTTTTCTTTCTGACTTACTTTGCTCTGTATAATAGGCTCCAGTTTCATCCACCTCATTAGAACCGAATCAAATGTTTTCTTTTAAATACCTGATTAATATTCCATTGTGTATATGTGCCATAGCTTTCTTATCCATTCGTTTGCTGATGGACACGTAGGTTGTTTCCATGTCCTGGCTATCGTAAACAGTGCTGTGCTGAACATTGGGGTACACGTGTCTCTTTCAATTCTGGCTTCCTCGGTGTGTATGCCCAGCAGTGGGATTGCTGGGTCATATGGCAGTTCTATTTCCAGTTTTTTAAGGAATATCTACACTGTTCTTCATAGTGGCTGTACTAGTTTGCATTCCCACCAACAGTGTAAGAGGGTTCCCTTTTCTCTGTACCCTCTCTAGCATTTATTGTTTATAGACTTTTTGATAGAAACCATTCTGACCGGAGTGAGATGGTACCTCATTGTGGTTTTGATTCTCGTTTCTCTGATAATGAGTGATGTTGAGCATCTTTTCTTGCGTTTGTTAGCCATTTGTATGTCTTCTTTGGAGAAATGTCTGTTTAGTTCTTTGGCCCACTTTTTGATTGGTTTGCTTATTTTTCTGGAATTGAGCTGCAAATGTTGCTTGTATATTTTTGTGATTAATTCCTTGTCAGTTGCTTCATTTGCTATTATGTTCTCCCAATCTTAAGGCTATTTTTTCACCTTGCTTATAGTTTTCTTTGTTATGCAAAAGCTTTTAAGCTTAATTAGGTCCCATTAGTTTATTTTTTCTTTTATTTCCAATACTCTAGGAGGTGGGTCATAGACTATCATGCCATGATTTATGTCAGAGAGTGTTTCGCCTTTTTTCCTCTAGGCTCACTTGGGATTTGATTTTTGGCTTGATTGCTTTCTTCTCTTTTGACTCTTACTTTTCTCTTCCATTTCACCTTTTTCCTTCTTCCCTATTCTTTTCTCTATACACTCTGTGAATCTCTTTGGGTGTCCCTGGATGTGAAAAGTTGTTTCACCATTAACCTAGGGAATTTTTCTTCTGTGCTGTGTGCACTGAAAAGTCTTGATGCTAGTTTAAGAGATTGGGACTGAAGCCCAGAGAAAGGACCAGTGTCTCAACTCCACTCTTGGAACTATGAGAGGACTCCTGACCCCAGGGGAAATTGATAGAAGTCCCCATACCTACATTGAAACTAAGGTGCACCCAAGAGCCAGAAAGTTCTGGATCAAGACACCTCACACCAATCCCTTACAAAAACAGAGGCACAACTCTACACATTAACAGACAGGCTGCCCAAAGCCATGCAAAACCCATAGACACCCCAAAATTCACTACTGGACACTGCATTGCCCCCCAGAGAAATGAGATGCAGCTCCATCAACTAGAACACAGACAGAAGTTCCCCCATCCTGGAAATCTTAACAAGCCACTGGTCCAACCTCACCCCCAGGGAGTAGACTGCACAATTAAGATGATCCACTAACTTCTGGCCTGCAGAAAGGGCACCCCAAGCATAGCAATCTAAACAAAATTAAAAGACAGAGAAATATTCAGAAGGTGAAGTAATGTCATAAAAACCCACCAGACCAGACAAAAGAGGAGGAGATGAGTCTACCTGAAAAATAACTCAGAATAATGATAGTAAAGATGATCCAAATTCTTGAAAACAAAATGGAGATACAGATAAATAGACCGGAGACACGGATTGAGAAGATGCAAGAAATGTTTAACCAAGGACACAGAAGAAAGAAAGATAAGTCAGTCAGGATTGAGCAATAGAATAACTGAGATAAAAACACTCTTGACAGAACCAACAGTAGAATAACTGAAGCAGAAGAGCAGATAATTGAGCTGGAAGATATAACGGTGGAAATAAATGAAACGAAGAACCAACAAATAAACCTAATCTTACACCTAAAGCAACAAGAAAAAAAAGAGCAACAACAGCAAAAAGAAAAAAAAAAAAGCCCCAAAGTTAGTAGAAGGAAAGAAATCATAAAGGTCAGAGCAGAAATCATTGAAAAAGAAGTGAAGGAGACTATAGCAAAGATCAGTAAAACTAAAGGTTGGCTCTTTGAGAAGGTAAACAAAGTAGACAAACCGTTAATCAGACTCATGTAAAAAGAAAGGGAGAAGATTCAAAGAAAAAAATTAGAAATTAATATTGTAATTAAAAATATTCCAACAAACAAAAGTGCAGGTCCAGATGGCTTTACAGGTAAATTTTACCAAAAATTTAGAGAAGAGCTAACACCATTTTTCCTTAAAATCTTTGAGAAAATTTCAGAGGAAAGAAAATTCCCAAACTCATTCGACAAGGCCACCATCAACCTGATAACAAAACCAGACAATGATGCCACACAAAAAAAAAAGAAAGAAAGAAAAGAAAATGACAGGCCAATATCACTAATGAACATAGATGCAAAACATCCTCAACAAAATTCTAGCAAATAGAATCCAACAACATATTAAGATCATACATCATGACCAAGTGGGCTTTATTCAAGAGATGCAAGGATTCTTCAATATAGGATGATTAAACAATATTTTACACCATATTAAAAAAAGATAAAAGCCGTATAATCATTTAAATACATGCAGAGAAAGCTTTTGACAAAATTAAATACCCATTTATGATAAAAATTCTCCAGAAAGTAATCATTGGAGGAACATACCTCAATATAATAAAAGTCATATACAACAAACCCACAGCAAACATTGTCCTCAATGGCAAAAAATTTGAAACTATTTCTTCTAAGATCAAGAACAAGGCAAGGGTGCCCACTCTCACCACTACTATTCATCATAGTTTTGGAAGTCCTAGCCACAGCAATCAGAGAAGAAAAATAAATAAAATTAATCCAAATTAGAGAACAACTAGTAAAACTCTCAGTATGTACAGATAACAATATTCTCTCAAAAAAAAAAAAAAAAAAACTAAAGACACCACCAGAAAATTACTAGAGCTAATCAATGGATATAGTATAATCATAGGATATTAAATTCATACACAGAAATCACTTGCATTGCTATATGACAACAATGAAAATTCAAAAAGAGAAATATGATAATTTAACACATGTATACCAATGGCAGATTCATGTCAACGTATGGCAAAACCAACACAATGATGTAAAGAAAATAAATAAATAAATAAAATTTTCAAAAAAATAATTAAGCGTTCACTTAGAAGCTCTTACACCATTTATATATGTTGAATTTATTTGTTCCCAATAGTTATGGTAAGATTAGCCATGAAAACTTTATAATATATTAGACCAATTCATCCATCATTCCAAGCTACTTTTTTGATGATAAATTTCATGACAGAGATAGCATGACTTTAAAAAAGAGAGAGAGAGAGAGAGAGAGAAATAAGAGAAATAATCCCATTCTCCATTGCAACAAAAATAATAAAATACTTAGGAATAAATTTACCTAAAGAGACAAGAGAACTATATACAGAAAACTCTGAAACACTGATGAAAGAAATCAAGGATGACACAAATAGATGGGGAAATATACCATGTTCATGGATAGGAATAATCAGTATAGTGCAAATGACTAGAATACCCTAAACAATCTACCAGTTCAATGGAGTCCCTATCATACTACCAATGGCATTTTTTGCAGAACTAGAACAAATGATTTCACAGTTTGGATAGAAATACCAAAGACTCTGAGTCATTAAAGAAATATTGAAAAAGAAAAATGTAACTGGAGGAATCAACCTTCCCAACTTCAGACTAAACTGCAAAGTTACATATATAAATACAGCATTATACAGATACAAAAACAAACAGAAATATAGATCAATGGAACAAAATAGAAAGGCCAGAAATAAATCCATACAAAAACGGACACCTTATATTTGACAAAAGAGATGAAAATATACAATGGAGAAAAGACAGTCTGTTCAACAAGTGGTGCTGGAAAAACTAGTAAACTATATGTAAAAGAATAAAATCAGAGTTCCAGAAAAAACATCTATTTCTGCTTTATTGACTATGCCAAAGCCTTTGACTGTGTAGATCACAATAAACTGTGGAAAATTCTGAAAGAGATAGGAATACCAGACCACCTGACCTGCCTCTTGAGAAATCTTTATGCAGGTCAGGAAGCAACAGTTATAACTAGACATGGAACAACAGACTGGTTCCAAATAGGAAAAGGAGTACATCAAGGCTATATATTGTCACCTTGCTTATTTAACTTACATGCAGAGCACATCATGAGAAATGCTGGGCTGGAGGAAGCACAAGCTGGAGTCAAGACTGAAGGGAGAAATATAAAAAACCTCAGATATGCAGATAACACCATCCTTATGGCAGAAAGTGAAAAAGAACTAAAAAGTCTCTTGATGAAAATGAAAGAGGAGAGTGATAAAGTTGGCTTAAAGCTCAATATTCAGAAAACTAAGATCATGGCATCTGGTCCCATCACTTCATGGCAAACAGATGGGGAAACAGTGGAAACAGTGGCTGACTTTATTTTTCTGGGCTCCAAAATCACTGCAGAAGGTGACTGCAATCATGAAATTAAAAGACACTTACTCCTTGGAAGGAATGTTATGACCAACCTAGACAACTTATTAAAAAGCAGAGACATTACTTTGCCAACAAAAGTCCATCTATTCAAGGCTATCGTTTTTCCTGTGGTCATGTATGGAGGTGAGAGTTGGACTATAAAGAAAGCTGAGCACTGAGTAATTGAATCTTTTGAACTGTGGTGTTGGAAAAGACTCTTGAGAGTCCCTTGGACTGCAAGGAGATTCCATCAGTCCATCCTAAAGGAGATCAGTCCTGGGTATTCATTTTAAGAACTGATGTTGAAGCTGAAACTTCAATACTTTGTCCACCTGATGCGAAAATCTGACCCATTTGAATAGCCTCCGATGCTGGAAAAGATTGAGGGCAGGAGGAGAAGGGGATGAAAGAGGATGAGATGGTTGTATGGCATCACTGACTCATTGGACATGGGTTTTGGTAGACTCTGCAAGTTGGTGATGGACAGGGAAGCTGGCGTGCTGCAGTTCACAGGGTCGCAAAGAGTTGGACACGACTGAGTGACTGAACTGAACTGAGAACACTTTCTAACATCATACACAAAGTGAACTCAAGATGGATTAAAAACCTAAAACCAAGATGAGAAGCTATGAAAATCTTAAAGGAAAACATAAGAAGAACACATAAATCACAGCAAGATTCTCTATGACCTAGTGTAACGGAAAGAAAAACAAAAATAAGCAAATGTGACCTAATTAAACTTAAAAATCATTTGCACAATGAAGGAAACTGTAAGCAATGTGAAACGACAGCCCTCTGAATGGGAGAAAATAATAGCAAATGAAACAACTGACAAGGAATCAATATCCAAAATGTACAAGCAGTACATGCGGCTCAATTTAACGGAAATGAACAATCCAACCAAAAAGTGGGTGAAAAATGTAAACAGACATTTCTCCAAAGGAGACACACAGATGGCTAATAAACATATGAAAAGATGCAAAACATTGCTCATTATTAGAGAAATACATATCAAAACCACAATGAGGTATCGTCTCACACTAGTTAGAATGGCCATCATCAAAAAGACTACAGACAATAAATTCTGGACAGGATATGGAGGAAAGGGGAACCTCATTGGTGGGAATGCAAACTGATACAATCATTATGGAGAATAGTATGGAGATTCTCTTAAAAAAAAACTTGGAATAAAACTACCATATGACACAGAAACCCCACTACTGAGAATATACTCTGAGGAAACTATAACTGAAAAAGACATATGTACTACAATGTTCATTGCAGCACTATTTAAAATAGCCAAGACATGAAAGCAGCCTAGATTCCCATTCACAGATGAATGGAAAGGGAAATTGTGATATTTATGCACAATGGAATATTACTCATCTATAAGAAGGAACTCATTTGCGTCAGTTCTAAAGCCTATTATATAGAGTGAAGTAAGTCAGAAAGAGAAAGACAAATACTGTATATTAACACATATATATGAAATCTAGAAAGATGGTACCAGTGATCATATGTGCAGGGCAGCAAAGGAGATACAGACATAAAGAACAGATTTTGGAGTCAGTGGGAGAAGGAAAGGGTGGGATGATGTGAGAGGATAGCAATGAAACATATCCTTTAACATATGTAAAACAGATGACCAGTGCAAATTTGATGTAGAAAGCAAGGCACTCAAAGCCAGTGCTCTTGACAACCTGGAGGGATAGGGTGGGAAGTGAGGTGAAGGAGTAGGAGGGTTCAGGATGGAGGGCACACATGTATACCTATGGCCTATACATGTTGATGTATTGCAAAAGCCATCACAATATTGTAAAGTAATTATCTCTTTATTGAAATAGATTAATTAAAAAAAGAAAAATACTTTGGAAAACATTTTTGTATCTATTTAAACTTATGATGAAACAATTTTGAGATATCAACTTTCATATGCCTCAAGGGAGATCAGTTGGTCAGTCATGTCCGACTCTTCGTGACCCCATGGACTGCAGCACGCCAGGTCTCCCTGTCCATTACCAACTGCTGGAGCTTACTCAAACTCATGTCCATCGAGTCGGTGATGCCATCCAACCATCTCATCCTCTGTTGTCCCCTCTTCCTCTCACCTTAAACCTTTCCCAACATCAGGGTCTTTTCAAATGAGTCAGCTCTTTGCATCAGGTTGCCAAAGTATTGGAGATTCAGCTTCAACCTCAGTCCTTCCAATGAACATTCAAGACTGATTTCCTTTAGGATGGACTGGTTGGATCTCCTTGCAGTCCAAGGGACTCTCAAGAGTCTCCTCCAACATCATAGTTCAAAAGCATCAATTCTTTGGTGTTCAGCTTTCTTTATAGTCCAACTCTCACATCCATAAATGACTACTGGAAAAATGATAGTCCTGACTAGACAGACCTTTGTTTGCAAAGTAATGTCTCTGCTTTTTAATATGCTGTCTTAAAAAGGTTTGGGAATTATTGAAGCATTGTTCTCCTGTGAGAATGCCAAAATCGCAACTAGCTGCGGAAGAACCATCAACAGGAGATTGTTGGATCCCACCAAAAAAAGATATATCGAGCCCAAAGGCAAAAGAGAAGCCCCAACAAGATGGTAGGAGAAGCATAATCGTGTTGTAAAATCAAATGTCAGATTCACCAGAGATGTTCAGAGGGCACAAACAAAACTTTGTGCACACCAGGACCAAGGGGAAGGAGCAGTGACCACCACGAGACACTGAGCCAGAGCAAACTTTGAGTGTCTGCTGTGGAGGCAAAGGCCATCAGTGACCTGTCAGAGGAACAGGAGCTCTGGCTGCAGCTGACATGGGAGCTGTCGCATGTGGCATAAGTCCTCTTAGAGGAGGTCACCATTAGTTCCACTATAGAGCTAGTGAGGAGATGATGGAGAACAATCCCACAAATGGGAGAACAAATAATATCAAAGAATTTCTTACATTGTTGCAAAAGTTCTAGGGCCCAGAACAGATTTTTCAATCTGATGATCCAGTAAAGGACTGAGAACAACCAGGGAAGCAGACTATTGGAAGAGGTTTGGTATGGTAGGGATATTACAATTACCCCTACCATGGTTTGGCCTCAGGCCAATTTATAGGAAGGGAACACAGCCACATGCATCAGCAGAAAATTGAACTAAAGATTTACTGAGCATGGCCTTGCCCACCAGAGCAAGAGCCAGTTTTATCCACACCAGTCCCTCCCACAAGGAAGCTTCCACAAGCCAATCAATTATCTTCATTCATCAGAGGACAGACAGAATGAAAAATATAATCACAGAAAACTAACCAAACTGACCACATGGAAAACAGCTTTGTCTAACTCAATGAAACTATGAACCAGGCCATGTATGGCCATCCAAGACAATGGGTCATAATGGAGAGTTCTGACAAAATGTGGTCCACTGGAAAAGGGAATAGCAAACCACTTCAGCATCATTGCTTTGAGAACATCATGAACAGTATAAACACTGAAACAGATATGACACTGGAAGATGTAATTCCAAGACTGGTAGGTACCCAATATGCTACTGGGGAATAACAGAGAGATAGCTATAAAAGGAATGAAGCATCTTAGCCAAAAAGGAAACAATGCCCAGTTGTGAATGTGTCTGGTGGTGAAAGTAGAGTGTGATGCTGTAAGGAACAATATTGTATAGGAATCTGGAATGTTAAGTCCATGAACCAAGGTAAATTGGAAATGGTCAAACACGAGTTGGTAAGAGTGAATATCAACATTTTAAAAATTAGTGAACTAAAATGGACAGGAATGGGTGAGTTTATTCATGTAACCATTATATCTACTACTGTGGGCAAGAATCCCTTAGAAGAATTGAAGCACCCCTCATATTCAGCAAAAGGGTCCAAAATGCAGTACGTGGATGCATTCTCAAAAACTACAGAATAATCTCTGCTTGTTTCTAAGGCAAACCATTCAGTTTCACAGTAATCCAAATCTATGCCACAAACACTAATGCCAAAGAAACTGAAGTTGAATGGTTCTATGAAGAACTATAAGACTTTCTAGAACTAATATTTATATATTATGTCTTTTACATCATAGGGGACTGGAACGCAAAAGTAAGAAGTCAAGAGATACCTAGAGTAATATAGATAACTTTGGCTAGGAGTACAAAATGAAGCAGGGCAAATTTTGCCAAGAAAATGCACTAGTCATAAGAAACACACTCTTCCAACAATACCAGAGACGACTCCATATATGGACATCATCAGATGGTCAATACTGAGATCAGATTGATTATATTCTTTGCAGCTAAAGATGGGGAAGGTCTACACAGTCAGGAAAAGCAAGGGCTGTAGCTGACTCTGGCTCAGATCATTAATCCAGGTAGCCAAATTCAGATTTAAATTGAAGAAAGAAGGGAAAACCACTAGGCCATTTAGGTATGACCTAAATAAAATCCCTTATGATTATACAGTGGAAGTGATAACCAGATACAAGGAATTATATCTGGTAGATAGAGTGCCTGAAGAGCAATAGATGGAGGTTCAAAACATTGTACAGGAGGCAGTGATAAAAACCATTCCCAAGGGAAAGAAATGCCAAAAGGGAAACAAAATGGTTATCTGAGGAGGCCTTACAAATAGCTGAGAAAAGAAGAGAAGTGAAAGGCAAAAGACAAAAGAAAGATATACCCATCTGAACGCAGAATTTTGAAGAATAGCAAGGAGAGATAAGAAAACCTTACTAAGTGAATGATGCAAATAAATAGAGGAAAACATTAGAATGAGAAAGACTAGAGAGCTATTCAAGAAAATTAGAGACACCAAGGGAATATTTCATGCAAAGATGGGCACAATAAAGGACCAAAACCATATAGACCTAACAGAAGCAGAAGATATTAAGAGGAATTGGCAAGGATACACAGAACCACTATAGAAGAAAGAACCTAATGACCCAGACAGATAACGATGATGCTGTGATCACTCACCTAGAGTCACACATCCTGGAGTGTGAAATCAAGTGGGCCTTAGGAAGCATCAGTAAACCAACACCATAATGTAAAGAAAATAAATAAATAAATAAAAAGAAAAACCATAAAAAAAAAACACTCGTGGAGGTGATGGAATTCCAGATAAGCTATCTCATATCCAAAAAGTTGATGCTTTTGAAGTTCTGCACTCAAAATGCCAGCACATTTGGAAAACTCAGCATTGGCCACAGGACTGGAAAAGGTCAGTTTTCATTCCAATCTCGAATTAGAGTAATGACAAAAAATGTTCAAAATCCCGCAGAATTGCACACTTTTCACATGCTAACAAAGCAATGTTCAAAATTCCCCAAGTTAGGCTTCAACAGTATGTGAACCTAGACCTTCCAGATGTTCAAGCTGGATTTAGAAAAAGCAGAGGAACCAAAGATCAAATTGCTAACATACTTTGAATCATAGAAAAAGCAAGAGAATTCTAGAAAGACACCTACTTCTTCTTCCTTGACTATGCTTAAGCCTTTCTCTATGTGGACCACAACAAGCTGTGGAAAATTCTTAAAAAGATGGGACTACCATACCACCTTATCTGCATCCTGAGAAACCTATATGCAGGTCAAGAAGCATCAGCTACAACCAGACATGAAACAACAGACTAGTTTCAAATTGGGAAAGGAACACTTCAAGGCTGTATACTGTCCCTCTACTTATTTAACTTATATGCAGAGTACATGATGTGAAATGCCGGGCTGGATAAAGCACAAGCTGGAATAAGATTGCTGGGAGAAGTATCAGTAACCTTAGGTATGCAAATGGTAA
>ML663988.1:14357-41690 GCA_007570785.1 Antilocapra americana | reverse complement strand
CCCCCCCCCCCCCCCGGGAAATCTCGCTGCATCAATCGCCAGCCCAGGATTGATGCTCGGGACTGGTGCAGCGAGATATGGTAGAAATTAAACTGACTAATTTCCAGCAAAAGAAATTATGCAGGTAATTTATGATTTTTTTTCATTTTAAACTACAGGCTGAATAAGAAAGGACAGACAATGTAAATATTTATAAACCAGATACATAAAAGGGTTGCAATTCTTTTTAAAAAGGGAAAACCTTCTTTATGTTCTCTTCAAAGAAGGAAAACAGAAAATATTTCTATCTGCTTTAAAAATGAGTCAAAGGAAAGAAAACCATAGAGCTCTGTTGGTGAAATGAAGAAAGCCATATTATATATTGAAACTGAGTGTCTGATGCTTGTCTAGAGAAAGGAGACTGAGATTTGGGTCGCAGGTTCTCATTTTTTCTGTCTCACAGTACCAAGATCTGAGGAGAAGCAGGAGTAGGAAGAGAAGCGGAGCTTTGAAACGTGAGTTCTGCCACTCAGCTATGTGTGCCCGAGATGTTACCCTCCATGTATCCAGCCCTGAGGGCCGAGCCCCTCTGGTTCTGAGAAGACCAGTGGAAGGTCTTTCCCTTGGGAAACAGAAAGCCCAGGGAGGCTTCTAGGAAGGAGAGCAGAACCCAGGTACTACCTAGATTCCATGTACAAAATTAAGCTGTGAGGGGCCTGGATATAAGTGTGGTCCTGCTTATATCCAGTGGGGCTTATAACCAGGTGCGTGTGGGTTGCATTGGACCAGTAGTGCCTGGATATGGAGGTGGAACTCCAGGCTCGACCATGGACACATTGTTTAACTTTGCTCAGATTTGTCTGTGCAGTGACACCTGCCCTGCAGAGGCAGGTGAACACTGCAGGTTGTGAAGGCAGCAAGGGGGAAAGGGTATGGAAACACTTTGTAAATGATAAACCCTTTCATGAGCTTCACCATCACTGTGAATAATTATGTGGCCTTGGACACTAGTGCTTGGGCTCTGATACCCCAATGGTGGCCCCTTAAAATGATGGTGCACTCAGCCTCCTGTAAGACCCTTAAGAAGGGGCCCCCGCTTTCCTCACCATGACCCAGTCTGCTGATTTTCAGTTTGCAGAGATTGCCTGGAAGAGCTGGAAGGGACCCGCAACCTGGTTTTACTTCTTCAGAGGTAAAGAATCTTCCCCTTCTCTCCTGGGTTGTTCTTCCTCCCAGAGTGTCTGGTGTGACCCCAGGGCTGCAGACAGCCTGGGACTGAACTGGGAGGGGAAGCCTTGAGAGTGGGACATGGCTAACATCCTGGGGTGAGGGAAGCAGGAGCACTGTGAAGTCACCATGGGGACCGTGCAGGGCTGTGGCTGCAGGTGCCCACCCCTGCCTGGCCTGATATGCCCTCCTGGCCCTGGGCGGGGCTCCTGGCTGTAGCTTGTGCCTTGTATTCCCTGCAGCCATGTGGGAAGTCTCCCTGATAAAAGCAGCTTTCATCCGCTCTCCTGGCAAGATCCTCCTGGTGTGGGACAGGAAGCAGCTCCTGCTGGAGCCCACCAGCCCGGCATGGAGCCTTTGGAGGAGGCTGTTTCTGCCATATCCCCAGCTCCTCTGACCCAGGACCCTGTGCCTTTGGCCTCCACCTTGTCAGTAGAATCTCAAGACAGCTCCATCTTGGAGAAAATCCCATTTGGTACTGTTGCAAAGCGCTCCCCTCCAGGTAACTCTTTTTTGGCATCTACCATCTCGGCCATGGCAAACCTTGGCCTCTTCACAAGCTATCCCATTTCATTCCTGTCCTGCTGGTGGGACACTACCAAGGCCTTGTTCTTCCCCACCTCATCACAGAGCAAGTCCTGGCAGGAAGACCTCTCCCCCTACCCAACAAAGGCTCCATTCTGGGGGTGCCCTATGGACAAGCAGGTAGAGATTGGCAGCCCCTCATTTATCAACCCTGATGTCCAAAAGCTGCTGGAGATCTTAATCACCAAGAGAGCAGAGCTGAGGATTTGTAAGGAGGGAAAAAAGGACAGGTCATTTTCAGAGCAAATGAGCCCAGACTACCATCTGAACTCTTCAGGGAATATGTGGAAATCATTGGGTACTGAGCAAGACATCACAATGCCTCAATCTTTCTGGAACATGAAAGACAAACCAGAGCAGCTACCTGAGCCACAGCAGCTTTTACATTCTGAGAGTATGAGGGATCACATAGAGCAGAAATACAGCCAGCTCTTCTGGGGTCTCCCCTCTCTGCACAGTGAGTCCCTGATGGCAACTACCCTTGCCTCTGGGAGCTCCTCTCAACCACAGGCACCCTTTGTTTTATTCAATGGAATCTCTAATGTCTTTCCAGTCTCAGTTCAACCTGGAATACCTTTAAGTCTTTCCCAGGCCCCACTCTTGCCCTGCGCTGGGGCCCAACTCCAGCCTTTCACTCAAAACTTGCCTCTGTACCAGCCCGCACCTATGGTTCAGATCCAAAGCCAGCCCTACCTCCCATCTCCTCTCCTCTTCAGACCAACTTATTCTTCACCCCAGGTGAGTACCTGTGGGCTCTATTGTCTTCCATCTCAGAACAACCCACTATATTTTATCCCAACTGAAACTCAATGTCTGGAGTACTCCTTGTTGCCGAAGCAACTGAAAATTGAGACACCTTTACCCTCTGTGGACAAGAGATCACAGGAAGTCTTTAGCCAACTCATTCCCAACTGCCCCCAGGACAGTGGGGGGACCCAGGCCCAAAGGTTAGTGTCTAGTCCTCATGGAGACTTAATCAAATCTGATCTCCAGAAGCAACATCTCCAAAAGAAGCCCATGGAAGATCAACTCAAGGGGAGCCGGCTCCGCAGCATCCACCTGTCTCTACAACTGAGTTCATCTCAGTGCCAATTCCTAATAACTCATCAGGCCCAGGGCAGGCAGGAATCCTGGCAGCTGTCTGTTTTTAGAGGCAAAAGGAGCCAGGACACCCAGAAGACAAGGTCCAGGTGCCCTAGGAGATCCCGTAGGAGGAGTCAGATGAAGTTCCATCTAGAAACAGATTTTAGCGAGAGTCTAAGGCCGTGTCTGAGGGGTATCTCGAAAGATCACTCCAGGTCCAGCTTCCCCAAGAAGTTTCTGCAAACAAACTCTGAGAAGGAGTCAGAAAGATACTTGCTGAGGCCCTCAAAAAGTGACTTGCTGAGGCCCTTGAAGTATGACTCCAGAGATTACTTACCCGGTGGCCCAGATAAGAAACATCTAGAAAAAGTTTTAAAAGCCCATTTAGACAAAAAGTTGAGACAGATTGATCAGGGTTTGATCCCTGTGACAGTGCGTCGATCCTGGCTTGCGGCCACCTATGCTTCTTCTATGACTCACCTTCACAAGGATATCAGGAATCTAGCATCCTCGAAGCATTGGAAACCCCATATAAACACTTCCCATGAGCTTTCTTTCCTCAGTCCAAGCATTCAACAAATTCTAGAAGCACATATCATAAGGTTTCGGGTAAGGCACAGGTGGGGCAGATCCAAAGAGGGCTCTGAGCCTGTAAATCTCAAACCATCTAAGGCTCAACCCCCACCCCTTCCAACATCCACATTTCCCCTCTCAGCCAGCTGGCAACCTGGGCTACAGTCAAAAGCCAGCGTTTTTAAGTTCTTGGGAAAACCTCAGCCCCATCAGGGAAAGCAAATGATAACAAAAGCATCAGTTCCCACTCTGGGGAGTCCCCTCCCAGCTCCCAGATCTGCAAGGTGGGATATCCAGAGGGCCCTGGGCAAGAGTTCACCCGGTGACAGTCATGGGCCCTCAGAGGGCAGGCCACCTCATCAGAAGCCCACACCCAACCTCAAGGGTAGAACCTGGCAGAGTGGGACTGTTCTGAAGGCCAGGAAATGCAGCCTAAGTCCCAGTCTCAGAAGGGAAGAGAGTTGGGCTTGGCTCTCAAACTATCCCTGCCATAATGCATTAATACTGGACGTGGGCTTAAAGTACCCATCTTCAAGGGCCAAACAGAAGGCCAAGGAGGACCCTGCCTGGGAAGTCGTCTTGGGTCCCACTGTGCCAGTCAACTCCCAAACCAGCAACATGGAGCTGAGGAGATCAGATGCTCCATTTACCGAGAAAATCTTGCCACCACCCACAAACTTAGTTGGCCAATATTCAGAGGAGCCACATTTTAAAACACAGATGGCTAGTAAATTTGAGTTCAGAAGCAAGTTAGAATCAGAGAACCAGCTTCAAGGCCATGCCACTGGTGACCTCCTGCCACAGTCTCACACTGATGTCCTCCTTCAAGACTATACCACTGGCATGCTCCTCCAGGGCTTTGCCACCAATGTACTCCTTCAAGACCCTCACACTGACGTGCTCCTTGATGCAGACATCTTGGCTTCTCATAGGTCCCCGTCAAGTTCCCAGATGGAATACGCTAGTGGGGACACACCAGCTTCACATGAGGTGCCATGTGACCTGAAAGCGAGTGCACAGAGCACCCAGGAGCAGCAAAAATCCCCAAAACCAAAACGGAAGGACCCATGTAAGAGCCAGAGAGAGATGTTTGCCCCAACTGAAGAGTGGAGCGACTTTCAGAGTTTCCAACCAGGAGAACATGAAGAAATGAGTATCCAGAGACAACTGAAACATAGGAAACCAAAAGTGAGGGACCCGTGTAAGGGCCAGTTTGCCTCAGCTGATGAAGGGGAGATTTGTGCGAAGCTCAAGCCAGAAGATAGAGAAACCGTCAGCCAAGGCAAGACGTTTGATCCAACTGAGGAGATGAGGGGTTCTAAGAGACCCCAACAAGAAGAGGATGAAGAAATGAAAAGCAAGAGGGAGATGCTTGTCACAATTGATGAGTGGAGGAAGGCTAGGAGGCTCCAGTCAAGAGGACATGAAAAAGTGAGGAGCAGCCAGGGACAGCAGAAACCCAGGAAACCAAAAGTTAGGGACCCTTGTAAGGGCCCATTTGCCTCAATTAAGGAGGAGACCTGTGAGAACCTTGAGCCAGAAGAGGATGAAGAAATGAACAGCCAAACCGAGATATGTCCCCCAGCTTGTGAGTGGTGGGGTTTTAACAAACCCCTACCAAAAGGACATCAAGAAACTGAAAGCCAGAGCAAGATGTCCACCACAGCTGAGGACTGGAGGGCGTTTAAGAGACTCCAACCAGGAGAGCCTGAAGAAATGAAGAGCCAGAGGGAGAGGCTTACCCCAACTGAGGAGTGGAAGAGTGTTAGGAGGCTCCATCCAGGAGAATATGAAAAGGCAGGGAACAGTCAGCGACAACAGAAACCCAGGAAACCAGCAGTCAGGGACCCATGCAAGGGCCCATTTGCCTCACTTGATGAGGAGGAGATCTGTGAGAACCTTGAATCAGAAGAGGATGAAGAAATGAACAGCCAAACTGAGATATGTCCCCCAGTTGAGGAGTGGAGGGGTTTTAAGAAGCCCCCACCAAAAGGACATGAAGAAACCAAAAGCCAGAGTGAGAAGCTAACCTCACCTGAGGACTTCAGGGCTTTTAAGAAACCCCAACCCAGAGAGTCTGAAGAAGTGAAGAGCCAGAGGGAGATGATAACCCCAGCTAAGGAGTGGAAGAGTGTCAGGAGGCTCCAACCAGGAGAACATGAAAAAGCAAGGAGTAGTCAACGACAACAGAAATCCAGGAAAACAAAAGTTAGGGACCTGTGTAAGGGCCCATTTGCCTCAGTCGATGAGGGGGAGATCTGTAAGAGGCCTGAACCAGAAGAAGATGAAGAAATGCATAGCCAAAGCAGGGTGTTGGCCCCAACTGAAGAGAGGAAGGGAAATTGGAGGCCCAAATTGGGAAAGTATGAAGAAAGGCTTTCAGGACTAAGGGCTTCTCATACCAGAGTGATGAGCCAGTCTCCTCAGGTGAGGGAAACAGAGTCTCTTGGGAGCAAATACCTCCAGTTCTCTCCAGAAAAGGAACAACTTTTACCAGAAAGCTACTTGAAAAAAAGAATGAGACACTTTCTGCAGTGTCTTAGCCCCAATAAAAAAGACAAACAAATAGAAGAAACCTTTCAAACCGGCAGGCCTGCATCGGCAGCTGCTCAGTGTCAGGAACAAATCAAAGACAAATTCACTGTAGATGGCAGGGCCATTGATCCTGAGGTGATTGGAACAGCTGTTGGACAGGTTCTAATAGAGAAACTGGGGCTGCAAGAAGGATCCCAGGCCTCAAATGTAAATCACCACAGAGAACAGCTTCAGGCCCTAGTGGGTGGGCATTCCCACCACCACAGGACTCTCTGTTCCTCAGAACAGAGAAGAATGTTGAAAGATACAGCACTCAGTCACAAATCCAGTTCCAAAGACCACAGCCGTCTTAGCAAGAGCAGGCATTCCAGAGACAGGGGCGACAGGAGGGCCTTCCCACCCAGGGAGCCAGAGTCCCCAGTCAGACCCTACCAGCATGGTCCAAGGGTAGCAAGTGACTCAGGGGACCTGCACCATCGCCCAACATGCTGCCCTCAAAAATGTGTCCCTTCTGGTCAACAAGTGCATGCTCCTCATGCCTCTCCTGGTAGGAAAATGTTTCTACAAGAAAAAATTCAGTACCTGCAGAGAAAACCTGTTTTTCCTCATGCTAGCACATCATCTATGTGCTAACATCTCCTTCCTACCATAACTTTTTTATTATTTCCCCCAAATACATGTTTTTTCTCATGAAAGGTGGTGGCCTCCATCTGTGCCCTGCTGAGGGGAAGGGAAGGGCTCAGGGTCCACTCTTCCTAGCTGCCTGCTTTGACTTTCAGATGGGAGGGGGCCATGGAGGGAAGGTGACCCCAATGTGCACCCCAATTCCCTCACTGCACTTGAATGTTTCCATAGTTGCAGCATTACAGAAACTAGCAAGAGTGTTCAGGACATGTTAAGGTGAACTAAACCTAGAGACCTCCCCTCCTCAGGATCCAGCTCAGTCCTCTTCACCTCTCTCACTACCTTGAACTTGTGGGGCTGTAGGGAAGGAGTTTGCAGAGGCTGAAATTCTCCTCTGGCTCAGAAAGTGTCAGACATAAGCTCACATATCAGAATAAGGAGGGGAGTTTGGGGGCAGTGCTGGCCCATAGCCTTGACTAAATGGACCTTTGTTGGCAAAGTAATGTCTCTGCTTTTTAGTAAGATATCTAGGTTGGCCATAACTTTCCTTCCAAGGAGTAAGCATCTTTTAATTTCATGGCTGCCGTCACCATCTGCAGTAATTTTAGAGCTGCAAAATATAAAGTCAGCCACTGTTTCTCCACTGTTTCCACATCTATTTGCCATGAAGTGATGGGACCAGATGCCATGATCTTAGTTTTCTGAATGTCTCGCTTTAAGCCAACATTTTCACTCTCTTTCACTTTCATCAAGAAGCTCTTTAGTTCTTCCTTGCTTTCTGCCATAAGGGTGGTGTCATCTGCATATCTGAGGTTATTGATATTTCTCCCGGCAATCTTGATTCCAGCTTGTGCTTCCTACAGCCTAGCATTTCTCATGATGTACTCTGCAGTGAAGAAGAGCCAAAAACTGACTGTGGCCTCTTCTGTAGACTAGTCACCTAATTAACAGATGAGGACCTGGAGGCAGAGAGGTATTTCCCAAACCACACGGATACTTGCTTTCCACAACCAATGCAGGCTAAATGCTTCCTCTGTTATATTACATCACATAACCTGTGTGAAAGAATCTTTTTCATTGGTCATCCAGATGATGTCCCCAGTATAAATTATTTCCACCATCACCAGGTTATGGCACATATTACTGTTTCAGCAAAAGAAAAAAAACAGGTATTTTTTCCACTTAAAGTATTTAGACTATGGTACACTTCTTTGATAGCAATCTGCTATTTTTCATTATAGCATGGTCTAAAAGGAAAAGAATAAGAAGAGAAGGAAACTGACCTAAAAAACAAGGCAATGTAGTATGAGCCACTTCTCTCTCTGCATGGAGTTCCATCATGAGAACTGTACCTCTCTCCGAATCTTGATTCTAAGTGGAATTCAAGATTGTCCATGCAGATTTTGAAGGTTGAAGGCAAAAGTACACAACATCCAGGTCCTGGAAATACCACCCCTGCTTTCCTCCCTCCTCCCCACGCATACCTGACAGGAGAGGCACGGAGGTCCACCAGGAATAAGACTTCCCAATGGGAAAGCCCACCAGTCAGAGTGGACAGGACAGAACACTAAGATGCAGGAAGAAAATATTAGAAACTCCATTTGCATTCATTTCACCTCTTTCTTTTAAAATTCCTATATCATATAAGCTTTGTCATAGAATCATGGTTTTCAGTCACTAAGTCATGTCTGACTCTTTGTGACCCCATGGACTGCAGCACACTAGGCTCTCCTGCCCTTCACTAACTCCCAGAGTCTGCTCAAATTCATGTCCATTAAATCAGTGATGCTAATCAATCATCTCATCTTCTGCCACCGCCTCCTCCTTTTGCCTTCAATCTTAGTATATACATTTAACTTACCTATACTTAAATATATACTCTGGTTCTTCATGCTCAAAAAACTTTTTACTGAGTAAGAGAAGGATAAAAACCTTGGAGAACACTGACATGAACCAAATTCCTGGTCTTTTCTAAGGAATCAAACTAGAATCCAAAGTAGAGTGGGCTCTGGGTTCTGTCAGGCAAAGCTTGTGTGTGGACTGTCCGGAGAAAATGAGAGCTGTGAATAAACTCTAGAGTATCAGTTTCACCAAACTCTGAAACTCAGAGGGACACTGCCAGCCCTGAGTTCTTCCTTGGAGGCTGAGGGCAGGTAGCACAGATATAAGTGAACCATTCTCCTCTCAATTCTCCTGTAAGCAACATGCACCTGTGAACAGGTATGTACTCCCAAGTCTGTACTGATAGCACAGATCTAGTTAGAAGAGAGTGCAGGAACTCTTGGACCTTACGGTACCATCAGAGCTGCAGGGGGAGTGTGTGTGTGAATGTAGAAGTGAGGGGGACCTTAGGCAATGTCTAGCAGAGATTGATGAACAGCTGTATGCACCGTACCCAGGAGAATGGCTTTCCCAGTAAAGAATGCAGTGGTTTACATTTACATTAGATTTTTTGGAAGTATCCTGTTGTTTCTGAGGCAAAATTCTGAAAGCAATAGTCTATTTACTTATTTAAAAAACAGGTTTTATATATGGAAGGTGCTTTTGGTTTGGGTAAGCAGTTGAGAGAGAGAAGAAAATTGAACTCATTAAGTCAAATTTATGGATATAATGAGTTGACTAGGAAGTAAGAGAATAAAAATATTGGACAAAATTAAACATCAGATCAATATACCCAAGGTGCGCAACCATTGATCACACTCACAAGCTGACATATTGAGAAAGGGTTCCAGCTTTTAGGTCAAGCAAATGCTGTGATCCAGTTTGAGCACTGACAGATCTGGAACACTTTCTCCCAATGCAGGTGTTGTAACCTAAGATGAGGGGAGTTTAGTCAATAATCAAGTCTTGGTGAAAACAGCATCTGTAATTGTCAGCATTTGTCATTGGAAGATGACATGTGAATGGCAAGTTTAAAAAGAGAACTATTTCAGTTTTGAGGCCAAAACCAACCACTTGAACACATATTAGACATAGAAAATGGACTGAATTAAGAGAAGGTACTGGTCAATCCACTGCACACTCTTTACATTGCCCAGTAATCTTCAGTAGGGTTGAAGATTCACTTGGTCTCTACCACAGTGGAGAGGTCAGATATACTTGTCAAGGTCAAGTTGGATGTCAGTGAAAAAGACTCAGTGAAAGTATGGAATTCTTGCAATTTCCTCTCAGGTAGATAACCATTAAATGAAACATTTCATGATATGATATGTAATATGACATGACATGATTACTGTATCAACAAACAAAGGAATGGTAAAATACTGATATATAATAGAGTATCAATTTCACCAAATATACATACATATATGATATGTAGTATATGATATGACATAATGATGTATCAATATGCAAAGGACTGATGTACAAAATATGTGACATGATTGATGCATCAATACAAAAAGGAATGGTTAAAAAATATTACACATTACAAACTTTAAAAAAAAGCATTACTTTTGATAATCTCTGGAGATGTATTCTATTTTTAATTTCATCCCACTTGGCTTCATAGGCTGTCATGTCTACATTCTTTTTATTAGGGTAACATTTTTTATTTTACTCAGCATGTGGATAACTTAGCAGTGATTAAATTCTTATTTTTTAAAACACTTTGAGAATTGAAAGAGACACGTGTACCGCAATGTTCATCACCACACTGTTTACAATAGCCAGGACATGGAAGCAACCTAGATGTCCATCAACAGACGAATGGATAAGAAAGCTGTGGTACATATACACAGTGGAATATTACTCAGCCATAAAAAAGAATACATTTGAATCAGTTCTACTGAGGTGGACGAAACTGGAGCCTATTATACAGAGTGAAGTAAGCCAGAAGGAAAAACAACAATACAGTATACTAACACATATATATGGAATTTAGAAAGATGGTAATGATAACCCTGTATGCAAGACCGCAAAAGAGGAGCAGATCTATAGAACAGTCTTTCAGATGCTATGGGAGAGGGCAAGAGTGGGATGATATGGGAGAACTGCATTGAAACATGTAAATTATCATATGTGAAATGAATCGCCAGCCCAGGTTTGATGCATGATACAGGGTGCTCAGGACTGTTGCACCGGGATCACCCAGAGGAATGGAATCGGGAGGAAGGTGGGAGGGGGCTTCTGGAAGGGGAACACATGTATACCCATGGCAGATTCATGTCAATATACTGCAAAACCAACACAATAATGTAAAGGAAAAAAATAAGTAAATAAATTAAAAAATAAAAATAAAAAAAACACACACTTTGTATTCAAATTATGAGCAGACTCTTTTGTAGACATCTTCTTTGTTTTATGTCATCTGACTCTTGATATTATTTCACCAGCTTCCTACTGAATAAAGATGAAGAGGGGTACTGATAGAGGTTTAAATGCCAAGCAAAGGGAATTGACATGGCCAGAGACAGGATTTAAGAATGCGCATGTGCTAAGTCACTTCAGTTATGTCCAACTCTTTGTGATCCTATGGACTGCAACTTTCCAGGTGTCTCTGTCCATGGGACTCTCCAGATAAGAATACTAGAGTGGGTTTTCCGTGTCTTCCTCCAGGGGATCTTCCCAACCCAGGGATTGAGCTTGTGTCTCTTACATCTCCTGCATTGGCAGGCAGGTTCTTTACCACTAACACCACCTAGGAAGCCCAGTATTTAAGGGAGGATAGATAGACTGAAATCTTACTGATGATTTTAACACGAGTTTTTACTATATAAAATAAAACAAATATAAAACACGGGAGCAGGGGAGTTAAGCAAATTTTAGAAAATACATTCATGCTGGCAATGCACTACCTCTGTTAATCTGTTTGTCCTTCATGCATTGAGTGGGTTTGGCTAGAAGACTTGTACATACCTACTGATTTCTAAAATTTAGAATGATGTCTTCCAATTGAAGTTAAAACTCCCCCCATGCTTCATTTTTCTTGTGGGAAAAAAAAAAGGCAAAAACAATAATAGCCCTGCTAATGTCTTGAAGTAAGCCTGGACAGACATTACCAAAAGGTATCACAGTATCACAGAATACCAACACAAAGTGAGATAACTCTGAGATCATGACAAAGTGTAGATTATTCACAGTTATTCTCAAAGGACAGAAAAATGTCATTGTGCCACTTCCCAGAATACCAAGCATTCTATTCTCTTGGTTAAAATGAGTGACATATAGGTTGTTTTCTAGTAATGGCTTTATTCTGGCTTCCCCGGTGGTTCAGACGGTAAAGAATCTGCCTGCAATGTAGGAGACTCGATTCCTGGGTTGGGAAGATCCCCTGGAGAAGGGAATGGCAATCTACTCCAGTATTCTTGCCTGGAAAATTCCATGGACAGAAGAGCCTGGAGGGCTATAGTCCATGGAGTTGGACACAACTGAGTGACTCACACTTTCACTTTCTGACTATAATCTTCCTAATAAAGATAACATTTACTGAGAGATGAATCATAGAATTGCCTTGGCTTTCACCATCCAATCCATCACTTTTAGAGCCTCCCTCAATTTACCAACTAAAGCCCAAATCTTATAGGGCTTTAGTTTCTAACACCCCCTTACTGAGACATCCCAGGGTTCCCCATGGTGTGTGCCTTCCCTCACTACCATGAGTAATAAACCCAACTTGTTCTAGGTTAAACTTGTCCACAGGTGTGTTCCTGGTGGGTTTTGCTGGAGAACATGGACATTGGAATGATCTCACCCTAACCTGGAAGCTCAGATGGTAAAGCGTCTGTCCACAATGTGGGAGACTGGGTTCAATCCCTGGGTCAGGAAGGTCTCCTGGAAAAGGAAATGGCAACCCACTCCAGGATTCTTGCCTGGAAAATCCCATGGACAGAGGAGCCTGGTAGGCTACAGTCTTTGCAACTGGTAGAGTTGCAAAGAGTTTGACAAGACTGAGCGATTTCAGTTTCACTTCCACTTTCACCCTAACCAGCTGACTCTGGCATCTCATCGAGAACACCCCCATTCTTCAGCCCTTTTCCTAAACACTGCTCACCCCAGAAGGCCTTCTCTACTCCCTCAGTGAGGGTTGCGTGTTGTGTTTCCAGACCCCTTTGCTTTCTTCTGTGACAACACTGCATATCCTGAAGTGTTTCTATAATTGCACTGAAAGCTATTTGCAGGCAAGAACGAGAAGTGAAGCATGTCTGACCACATTGCCAGTTCATGGGTGCTAAGTCACTCAGTTGTTTATGTATATATATAAACACACACACGTATCTGTTTTGTGTATGCTTCCAGGTTGCTCAGTGTACAGAATTTGGCTGCTAGTGCAGGAAACTCAGGAGACTCAGGTTTGAACCCTGGGTCAGGAAGATCTCCTGCAGAAGGAAATGGTAACCCACTCCAGTATTCTTACCTGGAGAATATCATGGGCAGGGGAGCCTGGTGGGCTACAGACCACAGAGTCTCAAAAGAGCATGCACACATTACTCAGCATTAAAAAAAAATTCATTTGAAGCAATTCTACTCAGATGGACGAAACTGGAGCCCATTATCCAGAGTGAAGTAAGCCAGAAGCAAAAACAACAATACAGTATATTAACGCATATATATGGAATTTAGAAAGACGGTAACGAGAACCCAACATGCGAGACAGCAAAAGGAACGCAGATGTATATAATAGACTCGTGGACTTTGTGGATGAGGGTAAGGGTGGGATGATATGGGAGAAGGGCATTGAAACATGTTAATTATCATATGTCTAATCAATCGCCAGCCCAGGATTGATGCTCGGGGCTGGTGCAGCGAGATTTCCCTGGGGGGAGGGAGGAGGGAGGGGGGTTCTGGAGGGGAAGCATATGTAAACCCATGGAGATATCATGTCATTGTATGGCAAAAACAATAAAAATAAAAAATAAAAAAAAGAGCATGCACACATACATACATACACATACATATGTGTTTTAGTGATTTTAAATTTGCATCACCTATTCCAGTTTTTGTTGGAAAATATTACTCTTATTTTTCTACAAAACTTGGCCCACCAAAGTTGATCATCAGATTTGAAGCCCAAGTAACTGTCCTCTCTCTCCGGCAGTTTCTGACGGGTCTGCCAGTCCTTGGGTTTGGGGGATTCCTTGTCTACTCTGAACCGTGTCTGGCAGCATCGCCAGCTCACCTCTGACCCTCTAGTTCCAGCCATAATTCTCCAAACTTTCATGAACATAAATTTTTCACCTCAGGAAAACACTGATTGGCTCTACTGTAACTATGGGTTTGAAATAAATGATCAATTCATGTGATTTGTCTATCATACTTGAAGGGCAAATTGAATAGCTTTTTATTTTTTCTCTGAATCAGTGAAGGTACACATCAATCTTTTATTGAAAATAAAATTTCATTAAAATGTGTTTAAAAATTTTTGCCTTGCCCTAGATCCCAGAGGCTTTTCTCCCATGAATTTGTTTTGTAAAAGTCTTCTAGTACTATATTTTATATTTAATTGTGTGCTTCTTTTAGAGTTAATTGGTTTGAGAAGGGTGAAGTATGGGTTGAATTTATTTAGTCTGTGGATATCCATTTTCTCCAGTATCATTTGTTAAAAAGACTAGACCTCCTATCTCAGAACAAAAATAGTAAAGTGAAAAAAAAATGAAATGTAAAAACTGAAAGTAAAGATTTTTATTTTCTTTGTGCATGCTAAGTCACTTCAGTCATGTCCAACTGTTTGCAACTCTACGGACTGAGGCCTGCCAGGCTTCTCTGTCCATGGGATTCTCCAGGCAAGAATGCTGGAGTGGGTTGCCATGCCCTCCTCCAGGGGATCTACCCAGCCCAGGAATCAAACCCACATCTCTCACATCTCCTGCATCAGCAGATGGGTTCTTTACCACTAGTGCCACTGGGAAGTCCTATTTTCTTTGTAGAAAGATTTTAATATTTTGTACTTAATATTTTGTAGTAAATTCTAACCAAGCAGGTGAAAGAGTTGTACATTGAAAATAACAAAACATTGTTGAAAAGACTAAAGAAGACACAAATAAGTGGAAAGATATTTATATTCATGGCTAGGAAGACTTAACTGTTATGATGTTAATACTACTCAAGCCAAGCTACATATTCAATGTAATCTCTATCAAAATATGAATAGCTCTTTTCACAAAAATGGGATTTTAGAGGGGTTTAAAAAGTCAAAAAAGGAGAAAACCTGGAAGTCTCATACATCCTGACTTTTAAGCTTACTACAAAGCTGTAGTAGCTAAAACAGTAAGGTATTTGCATGAGGACAGACGTGTAGACGGAGGGCATAGAACAGAGAGCTCAGAGATGAACTGTGTATGGTAAAGTGATTTTTGACAAAAATGCCAAGACCATTCAATGGTAAAAAGTATTTTCAACCAGTAGTGCTAGGAAAACTAAATATCTGCACACAAAAGAAGTTGGACTCTTACTCTATATTTAATGCAAAAATTAAATCAAAATTGATCAAAGATCTAAATTTAAGAATTCAAGCTACATAAAACTCAGGGGAAAATACTTTTAAATTTTCATTACATTGGATTTAGCTATGAGTTAAAGAACTATGACACCAAAGCACAGGCAGCTAAAGAAAAATGATAAATTAGATTTGATTAAAATTAACTTTTGTGCACCAAAGGATACTATCAAAATATATCACTTAATAACATATAGAATGTATTAAAATACTTGTGAGTACCATCTGATAGGGGATTAATATCCAGAATATACAAAAAATTCCCACAACTCCACAAATCAAGGAAATCAGTTCAAAAACAGGAAAAAGACTTGAATAGATATTTCTCAAAGAAGATATACAAATGGCTAATAAAGATGCTTGCTCCTTGGAAGAAAAGTTATGACCAACCCTAGATAGCATATTAAAAAGCAGAGACATTACTTTGCCAACAAAGGTCCATCTAGTCAAAGCCATGGTTTTCCCAGTAGTCATGTAGGGATGTGAGAGTTGGACTATAAAGAAAGCTGAGCGCAGAAGAATTGATACTTTTGAACTGTGGTGTTGGAGAAGACTCTTGAGAGTCTCTTGGACTGCAAGGAGATTCAGTCAGTCCATTCTAAAGGAGACTGAGTGTTCATTGGAAGGACTGATGCTGAAGCTGAAACTCCAAAACTTTGGCCACCTGATGTGAAGAGCTGACTCATTGGAAAAGACCCAGATGCTGGGAAAAGTTGAAGGTGGGAGGAGAAGGGGACGACAGAGGATGAGATGGTTGGATGGCATCACCGTTAGATGGACATGAGTTTGAGCAGGATCTGGGAGTTACTGATGGATAGGGAAGCCTGGCATGCTTCATATCATGGGGTCGCAAAGTGTTGGACATGACTGAGAAACTGAACTGAACTAAATAAACATATGAAAATGTGTTCAATATCATTAGTCATTAGGGAAATGCAAATCATAGCTACAATGAGATACCATTTTATGCCTATAAAATGGGTATTTAAAAGAAAAGAAAACAGATGACAAGGATATAGAGAAATTGGAACTCTTCTGCATTGCTGGGAGGAATGTAAAATGGTGCAGCTGCTGTTGAAAATAGTATTAATTTTTGAGAAGACTAAACATGAAACAATTTTACTATATGACCCAGCAATTTCATTCCTAGGTATACATTCAAAAGAATTAAAAGCAAGGAATTGAACATACGTGTGTATATCAATTTCCTAGCCATGTTATTTTCAATAACCAAAAGGTATAAATTAAGAGTTCACAAGCAAACTAATGTGCAAACAAATTGTGTATTAACATACCAAGGAATATTGTTCAACCATAGAAAGAAATAAAATTTTTTATATACTGCAACAGGCTAAGTGAAATTGTCCAGACTCAAAACAGAAATCATTTGATGATTCACAGAGACAGAAAGTAGAATAGAGGTTACTAAGAACTGAGGGCAAAGAAGAGGGATTACTGTTTAACTGTTTAAAAGTTTTGGGGGGAATTATAAAGTTTTAGACATAATAGTGGTGGTTACACAACACTGAGAACTGAAACTTGGAACAGTTAAAATGATAAATATTATGGTATATATATTTTACTACCATAAAGAAAAGATCCTCAGTTTCTTTGAGGTTTATATAAAATAAGTGGGAATATTAGTTTTTAGAAACAAAATATACAAGTATAGGTTAATTGAGAGAAAGTTTTTTTGGCAATGAGTTTTAAGGAAAGTGTTTAAATTGGACCTATACAGTAAAAATGTTACAAACATATTAGATAAAAATACTTGATAGAATTTTCATAAGATTCATGGAAGCAGTTTTTAAAGTTATAATTTTAAGGTTGCTATGCCTCTTCATTTTGACTTTATGTCAACCTGAGAAAAAATAACCAGTTATGCCCAATAGTAATTCCAGAAAATTAAACAACAGAATTCATTAATTATCCAGGGCACTATAGTATAAGTACAGTATCTATACTGTTCTGGGTAAATTATTGAAATTTTACCAGAAACATTTTTTAAAAAGCATTTGATTGAATGACCACTGAATATAAACTGACGATAGTAGAGGCATATGTAGGATTTTACCATCTCTGATTGTTTCCAGAATTTCATGGTGTATATAATGTGATTCTCCCACTCTAGAAAGATCACATTGACCAGGAGAAAGGCTGCTTTCTTAATCTTGGCTTCTGATTCAAAATTTTCAGTGGTTTTTCATTGTCTAAAAGACAAAACCCAAATTCCTTAGTGTGATATTATCTGGGGCTCAAAATATACTATTGCCAATCACTCCTCCAAGTTCTGAAGTCCTTCTACAGAAAAATCGTTTCTGTCAAGTAGTTATCACTGTTGTGATTCTGTTCAGATGTGTGATTGTTTCATGTCTCTCACTGTATTAGACTGTAGTTTTTGCTCAGCACATATCCCTGTGCTCAGCAGTAACTAATTAACTAGTTAAGATTGTTAGAGCCATCTGTCTGTGCATCATCCTTTCTATAAATATCCTTCTCACCCTTCATCTCCTATGCTGCTGCTGCTGCTACGTTGCTTCAGTCGTGTCCAACTCTGTGCGACCCCAGAGACGGCAGCCCACCAGGCTCCCCCATCCCTGGGATTCCCCAGGCAAGAATACTGGAGTGGGTTGCCATTTCCTTCTCCAATGCATGAAAGTGAAAGTGAAGTCGTTCAGTCGTGTCCGACTCGTAGCGACCCCATGGACTGCAGCCCACCAGGCTCCTCTGTCCATGTGATTTTCCAGGCAAGAGTACTGGAGTGGGGTGCCATTGCCTTCTCCATCATCTCCTATGAGGCCTTCTCATTTCTAGACTCTTACTACTTGATCCATAGGAAAGCAATCTTCTGATGAGTTTGCTGAAGCCCCGTTACATCACTTCATACTTCAGCTCAGATATCTTTCTCTGTTCCTCAATAGGGCTTCCCTGATAGCTCATTTGGTAAAGAATCTGCCTGCAATGCAGGAGACTGCAGTTTGATTACTGCCTCGGGAAGATCTGCTGGAAAAGGGATAGACCACGGAGACCAGTATTCTTGGGCATCCCTTGTGGCTCAGCTGGTAAAGAATCCATCTGCAATGCAGGAGACCTGAGGTTGATCTCTCGGTTGGGACGATCCCCTGGAAAAGTGTTCCTCAGTAATTTATATTCAGATCTCTACTTTCTTGGTTCTTGTCTTATATTTTGTTCCACTCATCAACCAAACTGGACTATTCACATTAGCCCCAGACATTCCTCCACCATTTATCTAATGGCATACTCTCTGTCTTAAGCACCCCTCAGATTCTCTGTGCATTAAAACAATACCCAAGTTTCAAAAAAAGTTGGCCCAAATGTCACTTCTTCCAGGTAGCATTCCTATTATTGTCCAACCTGAAAATGAGATTCTTATTTTAAAATTCTCTGGCATTGAAGACATATCTCTTTTTTTTTTAATTTATTTTATTTTTTTTTAATTCAGTTGAGGTTTATTTTCAACAAATATTACATTTTAGCTAGATATTTGACAGCAAATTAAAATTTTCTAAGCAAATTTTTGGTACCATACTTGATCATATAAAATGAACATAAGTGATTTAGAGATTTTAATATTTTAAGTAATTAATTACCATAGTCCACTAACAATTTTTTTTCCTTATTTCATCTGGTTTTTTTTTATTATTGTTTTTGCCATACATTGTGAAGACATATCTCTTTTAAGGCATTATATTGGACTGATTACAGTTACTTCTGTGAATGCTTACTTTTGCTAAAATCCTCTTGAAGTCATAGATTGAGCTGGATTTATCTGTGTCTATGGCACCCTGCAGGGAGTTGATACAGGCTCAGAGTGTTAGGCAAGCTGATTAAAATGACCCTGAACTGAGCTGGAGAGCTGGTGAAAGATGTAAGAGAAAGTGTGAGAGCCCTCTGACCTAGGCATTCTAAGCAGATCTTCAGCAAACAAGTTGATCTCAAGTCATTGCCATTGCCCATCATATATCACCATCTAAATAGGCAAAATGGTGCTAGAAAAATGCATCTTTAGCTGTTAAATTTGAGTTTTTACTTAAGATACAAGAATCACACACATACACACACAGTTCTCTTTTTTTTTCATTTCTAACACACATTCATATTAAAGAGAAATATACCTTATGATTGCTTGTGTTCACCAAATAAAGCAGTTGACATGACCAAAGAGAGCAGAGTTTTTATGAGTGTCCTTGTTCTAGACTTCATTGGTTTTTAAAATATTCTAAGGCTCAAACAAACTAGTCTAATGAAGCCAAGACTTATGCAACTAAAACTCTCATTGGGTGCATAATCTATTCTGTAAGCCTGGCAAGTGGTGAAAGTGCACAGCCTTACATTCATTTGGAAGTCAATCTAATATCATCATACGAATTCTTTAGCAATTTGGAGCATTTGGGTTAGGATGTTTATTTGTTGCACTTGAGAGTATGAAAAGAGAGGATCTGGACAGAAAAAAGATCTTGATTAGAATATATTGAAAATCCTTTCAAGTTTTGAAATTTCTGTTTGAATGATTGGAAAGAATAGCTTATTTTCATGATGAAAGAAAGTGTAAAAATGTTAGTCACTCAGTTGAGTCTGACTCTTTGCGACCCCATGGACTGAAGCTCACTACGTTTCTCTGTCCGTCGAATTGTCCAGGCAAGAATACTGGAATGAATGGGTTGTCACTCCCTTCTCCAGGAGATCTTCCCTACCCAGGGACTGAATCTGGGTCTCCTACATCACAGGCTGATTCTTTATCATCTGAGCCACCAGGGAAGCTCCTATTTTCACGATAGAGCTCTTTTCTTGAACCCAAATTCCACAGCTCAGATACAGAACACAAAGAAAGAGCCCAAGCCTACCCAGTTTGTAGTTTCGTGGTGGTGGTCTGGTCTATGATTAGCAAAGAAGCCAAGAAACAAGCTTCAGTTATCTGGCTTCATGCCGATTTCCACAGATGAAGGAAGAAAATAGGAGTGACGATGTAGGGCTGTTGTGTATTGCTATGCATGCCTTTCATTGCACAGTCTGCAGCCCTGGACAAAGCCAGATAAGGCAGTACTTACCAGTTTCTTCATCACTGTGCATCGCCAAACTAGAAGAATATGAAGCAAATTTTTAAGAGGTAAAAGTTTGCTATATCCAAAGAACAAGTGAATAAAATTATCAGAAAGTAGCCAGAGGAAGAATAGGCGAAATTATTGTACAGCATCCCTACTGAGTGTTATATTAAACTGACAACACATATTTTAGTCTCTTTGGTGAAAAATCATGCCCTATTAAGATTTTCTATTCACAAATATTACTTCCTTTGTTCTTTTTATAGTTATTTCAATATAAATTAATCAGATGTTCAGAGAGAAGATTAAGTATTGATCTTCAGTCCTCATCATTTTGGGTACCAGGGTCCGATTTCATAGAGAACAATTTTTCCATGGGCTGGGAGGAGGGTGAGGATGATTTTGAGATGATTCAAGTGCAGTAGTGTTCCTGCTCATATGAGAATCTAATGCTACCACTGATCTGGTAGGAAGTGGAGCTCAGGCAGTAATCTGAGTGATGAGGAGCAGCTGTAAATACAGATGAAGTTTAGTGGCTCACCACACACCTCCTGCTGGGCAGCCAGGTTCCTAACAGGCCTTGGACAGGTACCAGTCCTTGGCCTAGTGGTTGGGGACCTTTTTTATAGAAGCATTTATTGTATTTCAAACGAAATACATAGATAGTTCTGCCTATGCATGTATATCCAAGTTGTAAAACAAGTGATGTGAATGCGTTTAGCCCCCTGTGATGCTAGAGAAATTAGACAACCTAAAACAAATTCACCTTTATTTATCCTGATTCAAACAAAAAGCATTTCGTATCTATCAATACTCATATATGTAAGGCAGCCAAGCAACTTCTTAAGGGTATACATCTAATGTAGAAAAGTTCTGGTGATAACATTTATATCCAGAGACCATACATGATGTAACCCACAAGAAGGATTTTCAACTATGTATCTATTCTTTTCAATAGATATTAAGTTATATTGTTATGCACACTAAAAATTATTTTTCCATAATTTATGTAAATAAGTTAAGCATGGAATGTCATTCAAAATATATATGTATATGCATAACAGAAAATTTTAAATGTAAAATGATTTTGTAAGGAAAACTAAGCATGATAAAAATAAGAATACAATATAATTTTTGAAGTAAAATACTGTTTTCTATATTATTTTTATTTTAGATATATTTAGATTTTACTGAAGTCACTATAGTTTGTCAGTGACTTTGGGGAAGTTAGGAAGTATTTTAATATATTGACACTCCCTTCTCCGTCATTACTCAGGTATCTCTAAGGGAAAGAAAATCTGTATTTTAATTCTGGGAGGAGGAAAAGGACCTCAGTCAAGTCTGAAGTTGGTGATTCAGAGTTTCTCTTCCTGCATAACCAACATTTTGTAGCTGCCATTTATGACTGAGTGATCAAGTTATACAGATTCTCATATTTTTCCCAGTCCCTCCTTATGTCCATAATCAACCATTCCCCTATCATATTGTTTATCTTAAATTGCACAGCCTCTATCAGGCTGCTGGTCTTTATGATGAACCTTAGTCCCTGGGTTTCATTTTCCATCTCCATGTCTCTCCTTGCATTTCATGCTTCAGGGCATAAGTACAGATTCACATCAAGACACACTTTCCTCACCACACTCACACTTCAAAAATTAAAAACAGGACATTAAAAAAATTACCACTGGTATTTCATAGGCTCAAAAACCAGGCTAATTTTACCATTTACATTTCCTCTATAGTGGAGTTTCTATACAAATATTTTGCCAATTTCCTTACTGAATCTTTTTCTTCTATTGCTAAGCTCCAAATCTTTACATATCCTGAATATAAATCCTGTGTCTAATGTATGTTTTACAAGTATCTTCTTTCAGTCTTTGACTTGACTTTTTAATTCCTTAACAGTGTATTTTGAAAAGCAAAAGCTTTTAAATTTAACAGAATCTAATTTATTAATAGGTTGTGTCCTATATGAAAGCTTTCATAAAAATCTGTATAAAAACTCAGAACTACAAATATCTCCTTGTGTTTTTTTTCTACAAGTTTTATAGTTTTAGCTCTTCTGTTTAGGTCTGTGAGCCATTCTGAGTAAACCTTCTTACATGCTTTGAGGTAAGAGTCAAAGTTTATTTTATTACATATGCATATCTAATGGTTCTAGCACCATTTATGGAAAATATGTCACAGATATAAAGAACAGTCTTTTGGACTCTGTGGGAGAAGACGAGGGTGCAACGATTTGAGAGAAGAGCATTGAAACATGGATATTATCATATGTGAAACAGACTGCCAGTCCAGGTTCCATGAATGAGACAGGGTGCTCAGGGCTGGTGCGCTGGGATGGCCCAGAGGGATGGGATGGGGAGGGAGGTGGGAGGGTTCAGGATGGTGAACACATGTGCACCCATGGCTGTTTCATCTCAATGTATGGCAAAAACCACTACAGTTTTGTAATTAGCCTCCAATTAAAATAAATTAATTAATTAAAAAAAAGAAAATATGTGTTTCCTCTTTGAATCACTTTGGCACATTTGTTGAAAATCAACAGACCATCCCTTTATGTGCGAATTTAATTCTGAACTCTATTCTCTTTCATTGATTTACAAACCCATCTTTATATGTCTCATAATGCCTTGATTATAGTAAGTCTTAAAACCAGTTAGGGCAACTTTCCTAACTTTGTTCTTATTTATCACAGTTGTTTTGAGCTAATATCTTAAAAACATTTTTTTGCCTATTTTAGCCCCATTTCTGCCATATTCATTTTGGAATACTCTTTCCAGGTAAGTAAGAGCAATCATTGGGATTTTTATTAGAATTGCACTGTTTGTAGACACACTTGAGAAAAATTGATATTCTTTTATTAATGTGTCTTAGGACTCATCCAACGTTCTTCAATAAAATTTGAAAATGTTTTTTCATAAAGGACATAAAGACATATTCATTTAGATTTATTCTTTGGCAGTATATATTTCTGAAATGATGTTTTCACATTTCCTAATAATTTATGGCTGGGATATCTAACTGTGGTTTAAGATATTTTTCTTATATCTTGCAAACTTGGCCAAACTCTCTTTGAAATTCAAAAATTTGTTGGCAGTTTTTAGTTTCTATGTTGACAGCTATTTTGTCTACTGCTCATTATGATTTTATTTCCTCCTTTATATTTCTTATACATGCTAGTTTCATTTCTTGTCTTACCAGTTCAGCTAGGTTTCCTTGCACAGTGTTGACTAGAGCAGTGACAATGGGCATTCTTTTCATGCTCTCCGTTTTAAAAGAAATGGTTTAAACATTTCGCCTTCCTGTATGATATTCATTTTGTTTTGTTTTGGGGTTTTGTCTTTATCAAGGTAAATAAGTATCTTTTCATTTCTAGTCTGCTGAGATTTATCTAATTATTCTGGCTACTATAAAAAGATGTTAAATTGTGTCATGTGCCATTTTCTGTAAATACTGAGATCATCAAAAGTATCATGTATTTTAATGTACTAACAGTGGCTTACACTAATAATTTCTAAATGTTTTATCTTTTTTATTCCTGAGGCAATCCTTGTTTTTTTCTTTCATTATGTGTTAAATTTTAATAAATATTCTTCACACAAAATCCCATCCTCAGCATCTACTTTCAGAGAATCAAACCTATAATAATGATTGATTTTAACATCTTAGGACATTTTCAAGCCACCAGGCTAAGACATCCTTAAATATTCCAGTCCTAATGGCTCCAAACTTCCTGCCTGGCACTCCCTTTCCTGCCACCTTATAATCTTACCTATAGGTATATCCTGGAGAAGGAAATGGCAACCCACTCCAGTTTTCATGTCTGAGAAATCCCATGGACAGAGGAATGTAGCAGGCTATGGGCCATGGGGTCATAAAAGAGTTGGGCGTGACTTACTGACTAAACAACAAAAATAATAGGTATATCCAGGTTAGACATCACATTTTCCACAAAATCTCTTTTTTTTCCCCCTAAACTTCCTTACTGCATCACTTTCCATTCTGCTTCCAAGGTATTTTGTTGTTACATGTAAGTTAGATTTATGAAGTAATAAAAATCAAATAAAACATTAATAACCATAAATTTGCTGTCAACTTTTTAGAGACTAGAGAAAATAGAATGATTGGACATGGAAATAGAGTGATTGAACAAAGTAAACAATGAATGAGAAATCGGGTATCTAAAGTCGCAAACATGTTTACAGACTAATCTGTGGTAGTTGGTACCCAGTGGCCCATAGTGGCTAAAGAAGCCAGGTGGCCAAGTGAATTGGGAGACCAGGACAGTAGGAGTGTTGCATTAGAACTAAGAACATGTTCATAACTACATCTCTGAGGATGTTTGCCTCTCCCCTTGTCTCACTGCAGAAATACATACTAACAAATGCCACTGAGTAAAAAGGTAGGAGTTCATAATCCCTTTGGAAGTTGGTAATTGGCATAGACTCTAGCTTCTCTCTCCCACGTGGTATTTAATATCTCAGTTCCATAATATATGTGTCATTTCTTAAGGCTTAGCATGGCTCTAACTCTGGAGCTCCACATCTTCATTTGAATTGATTTTGCCAGATGTTTTTAAGAAAAGAAAACACAGAAGATAACATAAAAACACTAAGTGACTGACAGAGAGCACAAAATGGGGAAAAAAGCACAGAAAAGTCCGTTGGAATGCTGATACCATAGACCAGAGCTCTGCTGTTGCTTCTCACCCTACACTGAGACCTCTTTGGTTGTAAACATTACGTTTTATTGTACTTGCTGACTCTGCCATTTTCTTTAGGAATGATAAGCTAAAAAAAAAAACCAACAAAAACACCTCACTACCAAAAATTCTGGTAGTGAAGTTTCACCTAAGCATGTGGACCCTGTTACCTGTTTTTAAACTTTCTGTGTTCACAATTTTAAAGCATGTTAAAACCTTATATAGTTTGGATCTATCTTTTGTTAATCACCTTGTCTTGCATTTCTTCCTAAACCCTATGATTAGTCATCTTGAAGACTTTAAGATTGCCTACTACACTGTTTTATGTTTGTTACTGTTAATTTCTTCTCCCCACTCTGGGATTTCTAGTCTTTCTTCTAGGAATATCTATCCTTTCCATCTGGTGAAGTCCCACTGCAATGTTTGGACCAAAACACGCATAAGAAAGCTGTGGTACATATACACAATAGAATATTACTCAGCCATTAAGAAGAATACATTTGAATCAGTTCTACTGAGGTGGACGAAACTGGAGCCTATTATATAGAGTGAAGTAAGCCAGAAGGAAAAACAATATAGTATACTAACGCATATATATGAAATTTAGAAAGATGGCAACAATAACCCTGTATGCAAGACAGCAAAAGAGATGCAAATGTATAGAACAGTCTTTTGGGCTCTATGGGAGAGGGCAAGGGTGGGACGATATGGGAGAACGGCATTGAAACATGTAAATTATCATATGTGAAATCAATCGCCAGCCCAGGTTTGATGCTTGATACAGGGTGCTCAGGGCTGGTGCACTTGGATGACCCAGAGAGAGGGAATTGGGAGGGAGATGGGAGGGGGGTTCTGGAAGGGGAACACATGTATACCCATGGCAGATTCATGTCAATGTATGGTGAAACCAACATGCTAATGTAAAGAAAATAAATAAATAAAATTTTAAAAAAAAGACATGCATGGCCTCACCTGACATGTTTTCTTCAGCTCCCTCAATCAGAACATGGAAACACCTCTTCCATATATCCTTACAATTTTTGCAGACCTCTAGGTTTTCCCCAGTACACTGTTAATTTCTGTTGTCCCCAATTCATTTTTGTTATCACCCCTCTCCATTTCAGTACCCAACGTGGGGTCATGCATATGGAAGACATAAAGTTGTTTTGTTTAGCTACTAAGTCATGTCTGATTCTTTTGCAGCCCCATGGACTATAGCCCACCAGGCTCTTCTGGCCCTGGTATTTCCCAGGCAAGAATACTGGAGTGGGTTGCCATTTTCTTCTCCAGGGACTCTTTCTAAGCCAGGATTCAGCCCACATTCCCTGCATTAGCAGGTAAATTCTCTACCACTGTGCCACCAGGGAAGCCCAGACAATAAGGCAGGCTGAGTAAATCAGTAAAAAAATAAATGAATAGTTACTGATATGAAAGGATACTTCTAAAATGATATATTTATTGTCAGTCTAAATCTTTCTTTCACATTCCTAGTAGATAGTATTTCTTCTTGTCTATTTCAGAGAAAGAGGGTAAACTTTCTTCTTAAAAGGTGTTTGATCCATTTTTAATTTACGTCAAGAATGTAGGGTGTCGCTAAGACATGGAAACAACCTAGATGCCCATCAACTGATGAATGGATAAGAAAGCTGTGGTACATATACACAATGGAATATTACTCAGCATTAAAAAAAAATTCATTTGAAGCAATTCTACTCAGATGGACGAAACTGGAGCCCATTATCCAGAGTGAAGTAAGCCAGAAGCAAAAACAACAATACAGTATATTAACACATATATATGGAATTTAGAAAGACAGTAATGAGAACCCAACATGGGAGACAACAAAAGGAACGCAGATGTATAGAATAGACTTGTGGACTTTGTGGATGAGGGTAAGGGTGGGATGATATGGGAGAAGGGCATTGAAGCATGTTAATTGTCATGTGTCTAATCAATCGCCAGCCCAGGATTGATGCTCGGGACTGGTGCAGCGAGATTTCCCAGGGGGGAGGGAGGAGGGAGGGGGGTTCCGGAGGGGAAGCATATGTAAACCCATGGTGATATCATGATAATGTATGGCAAAAACAATAAAAAAATAAATAAATTTTAAAAAAAACAATGTTGTTGTTGGTATGTGTGTGTGTGTGTGTGTGTGTATCTGGGTGAATTATTGAATTGGAGTTGACCTACAATCTTGCATTAGGTTTGGATTAGTTTATATATATATATATAAAATTATTCTTTTTCAGATATACATATATATTCTCTTTTGGATTATTTTTCATTATGGGTTATTACAAGATATTAACTATAGTTCCCTGTGCTATACAGTGGGTTCTTGTTGTTTGTCTGTTTTGTATATGGTTCAACTACTTTGTTTTGTATTAACTTTTCAACTAGTTTTCTTTTAAATTATTCTTAAAATGTCTGCCACATGAAAAGAATGTATTCTGCATATGGTAGAAATTTTTTTTTTCCACTTTTTTTTTATTTTTATTTTTATTTTTTTTTTCTTCCTCTGAATA
>ML663988.1:0-13957 GCA_007570785.1 Antilocapra americana | reverse complement strand
GTATGGCAAAAACAATAATAAAAAAAAAAATAAAAAAATAAAAAAATAAAAAAAAAGAATGTAGGGTGTCTTTAGTGTTCCGTTAGCACAGTATTACTCTGTCATCAGTAATAACAAGTTCAGCAATCTTGATTCCACAGGAAATATTATGCTAAAGTATCACCTTGTCATCAACAATAACTCAATTTCTGCTTCCCTAACCTGAAAATGAGTTATTGTTGATGATAAGCTAATACTATTCTAAAGCCTTAAAGAAATGTAAAAGCAATACAGCCAATTGGCAAGAACACTGAAATAGCCAGAAACAATGAAGCAAAGCCCTAATATGGACTAGAAAGCTTGGAAAAGGTTGTGGTGTGCATCATATAGTCATGTGACTCAGAGCATGCGTGATTAAGAGCCAATAGGCACATTTGTCCAAAGTCATGTAATTCTGTTTTTCTTTCAAAGAAATAGAAACTTTATTGTACATATATTAAACGATTATTTAGTTGTCTTATGGAAGTCACCTTTACTCAATATCTTACAAGACAGAAAGCCTATCAATCACCAACCTAGAATCTTAGAATTAATAAATTTTTGTCACTGGATTTCTTTGGTGCTGAACTGAGTATGTCAAGGCTGTATATTGTCACCCTGCTTATTTAACTTATGTGCAGAGTACATCATGAGAAATGCTGGGCTGGAGGAAGCACAAGCTGGAATCAAGATTTCCAGGAGAAATATCAATAACCTCAGATATGTGGATGACAACACCCTTATAGCAGAAAGTGAAGAACTAAAGAGCTTCTTGATGAAAGTGAAAGGGGAGAGTAAAAAAGTTGGCTTAAAACTCAGCATTCAGAAAACAAAGATCATGGCACCTGGTCCCATCACTTCATGGGAAATAAATGAGGAAACAGTAACAGACTTTTATTTTGGGGGGCTCCAAAATCACTGCAGATTGTGACTTCAGCCATGAAATTAAGACACTTACTCTCTGGCTGGAAAGTTATGATCAACCTAGATAGCATATTAAAAAGAAGAGACATTACTTTGCCAATAAAGGTCTGTCTAGTCAAGGCTATGGTTTTCCCAGTAGTCATGTATGGATGTGAGAGTTGGACTATAAAGAAAGCTGAGCACCGAAGAATTGATGCTTTTGAACTGTGGTGTTGGAGAAGACTCTTGAGAGTCCTTTGGACTGCAAGGAGATCCAACCAGTCCATCCTAAAGGAGATCAGTCCTGGGTGTTCCTTGGAAGGACTGATGTTAAAGCTGAAACTCCAAAACTCTGGCCACGTGATGTGAAGAGCTGACTCATTTGAAAAGACCCTGATGCTGAGAAAGATTGAAGGTGGGAGGAGAAGATGACGACAGAAGATAAGATGGGTGGATGGCATCACCAACTCAATGGACATGAGTTTTGGTAAACTCTGGGAGTTGGTAATGGATAGGGAGGCCTAGCATGCTGCAGTCCATGGGGTCGCGAAGAGTCGACACCACTGAGTGAATGAACTGAACTGAAACTGAAGAGCTTAGAAGTGTTTGATGAAAAACTGATAGCATGTTCATAGCAGAGTTCAATAAAATATGAGTAAGCATCTTCTGGTATCCTTGCCTATATCTATGTACTGGTGAAAGGGTATATTTACTTTCATGCTGACCTAATCTTAATAGAAAGTAACAACAATATTATCAATGATAATAAACTATCATTTATTAAGCACCTATATTTTGTCAGATATATCGTAGATATTTTACATGTAAATTCTTGTGTAATTTATTCTAATATGTTACTAATATGTTGGAAATACCATTTTTATTTTAAGGATAGTAAAACTCAAGCTAAAAGATGTGATATAACAAAATTAGGCAATTACTGAGTATATATTCATAGTTCAACACAGTTCAGTTCAACTTCAAAGCCAAGAAAAAAATCACAATATACAGGAAAAACAGCATCAGTTAAAGCTTAAACAGCATCTTTGAAGAAACAAATGGGTCATGATAGAGCAATGGTAAGGATTGGGACACAGCTCTGATCTTCCTTGCTCATGACATACAGAGAAAGGAAGGTTACCAGACCGATCGTTTGTCCACATGTGTTTCCCTGTGGTATGGGTATCATTTATTGTAGTGAGGAGCCACCCTCTTTAACAGCAAGCTTCTTTCTGAAAGTAAAAACATAGGTAAGAAGACAGACAGACACCCTGAGCGCCAAAAGGAAACCTGAAAGAAAGCAGAAGTGCAATGCAAAGAGACACAGAAGACATAGGGCAGTGGTTCTCAGGGGTTGGGGAGGGGCTGAATCCCAAGGGTCATTTGGAAAAGTAATGAAATTATGCATGTTTGGACCCATGATTGGCACTTAGTGGGTAAAGGTCAGGGATACTATGCATCCTGTCACACATGGGGTTATCACAGTCAACGTCTGATTGTTCAAATACCCATTCATACAGGTGAAAAAACTGTGTTTACAAAGGTTTTGTCTTTCCCTCTCTTTTGATAATGATGCTCTTGTCTAGGAAAACCTGGGATACTCATCTGGGCCTGTATTACTGAAAACAGGCCCTCAAAGACATTTCTGCCGCCACTGTTGTACTTAGACTGGCCCTTGTGGTTCTTATTATGATTGTTATGATTAACAAAAATAATCAGGGAGCTTTGTGAAACATTATTTATTATTCACAGGCCCTAAAGGACATGCAGTGAGGTAGTGAATTGAGAGGGAGAGAGTGGGGAGAGAGTGGATCTCTGCTTTTATCAGGGTCAGAGGGTGGGATGTCTAGAACTTTGCAGATTCACTCCATATTAGCTACTTTTTTAATTTTTATTTTATATTAGCGTGTAGTTGATGTACAAAGTTATGTTAATTTCCAGTGTAAAGCAAAGTGATTCAGTGACACGTACACATTTATCCATTCTTTTTCAAATTCTTTTCCCATTTAGGTTATTACAGAGTATTGAGCGAAGTTCCCTTTGTTATACAGTAAATTCCTGTTGGTTATTTATTTTAAATATAGCCGTGCACACATGTCAATCCCAAACTTCCAATCTAATTTAAAGCAAGTGTGTGCATGCTAAGTCACTTCAGTCACATCTGACTCTTTGCAAACCTATGGACCATAGCCCACCAGGCTCCTCTGTCCATGGAATTCTCCAGGCAAGAATACTGGAGTGGGTTTCCATGCCCTCCTCCAGGGTATCTTCCCAACACAAGGGTCGAACCCTCGTCTCTTACATCTCCTACATTGACACAGCGGGTTCTTTACAAGTAGCACCACCTGGGAAGACCAATTTAAAGCATAAGAGTGTGAATTAGGCACAGGAAGGAAGAAATGGAATCACTCAAGTGGTCAGGTATCTAGGTCATGCAAGGCTATCTGAAAGGGGAAATACAAAGGAAGCAGCCCAATTCCTTATCTGGTTGCTTTGCTGGTAGCGGTGTCATACAGCTGCAAAATGTTTATTCAAGAAGGGTGTCTTTTGAAATGGATGCCTTTGCAATCAAAAACTTAATGCCAGACCCTTATACCGCAGCAAGAATCTAGAACCAATCCTGTTTTTATGTATTTACAAATGATTTTTACACATGCTTAATGTATGTAGAATGTGACTGCTGCTTATAATCAAAAGATTATTTTTATTTGTTTGAAATTTATCAACAGTTGTTTCCATGTTGGAAAAAATCACTTCACCAGTGACCCTGAGATATTTAAGCCAAGATCCCCACATCATTCTGCACTCAATACTACATTCACATTTATTTCCCTTACAGGTAAATGTGCCTGAGCACAGCATTATGTCTTTAGGGTATTTATGGCTGAGTATATTTTATTGAAAAGTATATATTTTAATTTTTCCTTAGACACTACTTATACTTACAATGACATATATATATGTATATTATATTGAAAAACATATATTTTAATTTTTCATAGACACTATGTATTCTTACAATAACATATATATGAGATGTATGTGTGAGAGAAATGGTAAAAGGTAAGAGGTGTGGTGTTCATCAATTTAATGATTCTTCTCTACAAATTTTTACTTAACTGCCTAATCCAAGACAATGGAGCTGGGAATTTAAATGTTTCTGTTGATGACTTGATTTTAAGTTTTGTTAGTAGAATGCTCTGGAAAGACGTTGCATGAAATAGAAGATTTCCTTCATGATTCTTCATACTCATTCACCAGCCTCACGGGAGTATGATTTTTTATTTACTATGTATGATTTTTCAGAGTGTGGCTTACACAGCACTCTTTCTCCAACTCTTGATTCAGGCAACAGAAGAACAGCAGGGAGCCCCAGAGAGCAAAGGACTGCCCCAGTCCAGGTCATGGCTCCCCAGCACCCTCTTCTCAGCTAAGCAAGCCACAGCAAGCTGATAGCTGGTAAGCTAAGTGCCCGAGCTTCATCCCGCACAGGGGACCAGAGCCATCTGGCCTGAGCCATACACATAAGCATGCTTGGTTTCTGCAGACCAAGTCCAGTATAACTCCAAGGTTCTAGGGTGTTTACCATAGTACCCAAATCCCTCTGAATGCCTTCTTACAAGCTTCTGCTCACATGTGCTCCAGAGTATTATTCCTGCTTTTTCAGTGACTGTGGAATAGCTCTAGCTTGGGCAGTTCAGTAAACCCCTCTCCAGTGGTCATCTGTAACCACATCTTACTCAACAAGGTTCAAATTCCCTTTCCAAGTTGTCCAGCCTTGGGTCCTCTTCCTAAGCCATAAGGTACCTTTAGAATTCTCCTTCTGTTTCTAGAGTTATTTTCCTATCATGGTGTAACAATTCCTTTCATTTCCTCTCTTTAAATCACTGGATTTCCTTCCTTCTGATTGGACTCAATTTGACAGCAAGAGTGGTCTCAGAAGATAAACCATAAAGATGGGTCTGGGAGTTGGTCTGCTCATGCTGTCGGGCTTGGCATGGTGCTGGAGCTCCTGCCTAATGGAAGATGAGATGCTCGTAATCTATGGCAGGCAGTGACATAAAATTTAATTAGTCCACACTAACCACCCGTGGCTAACTGTGATGAAGCGCCAACGGAAACATGTGCTTTGGGAGCCCAAGTGACTGTTGCCCTTGACCATTACAGCAGTGATGATGGCTGCGATGTGGGATGAATTAATTTGATTACAATTATTTATATACTAAAAAGAACAAGCTCAGGCCTTTTAATTCTCAGCTCAGATGGTATGAGAACCAGATGGCTTCCATATCAGCCCTAAAAAATATATATCTTATTTCTTGTAGCCACAGGACTGATACTGCTGAAAATGAAATGCAAAGTTTAGCTGTGTGCTGAATTACATTAATAGTTATATACATGGCCTCATTGTGAAGTCCCCTACAAAGAGTAGTGAGAATGGAAATTGCCTTGTTTCTGATCTTACAGGGAAAACGTTCAGTCTAAGCATGCTGCTATCTGTTGGGATTTTTGTAGATGTTCTTTATTAGGCTGAGGATATTACTGAGTTTTGTAAGTGTTTGGGTATTAATTATTCTCAAATGATTGTTCTGCATTAATTGACATGATCATCCTGCTTTTCTTCTTTGAACTCTTATCATAGTAGATTACAGTGATTGATTTTTAAATATGAAACTAGCTTTCCATTACCAGAATAAAGCTTCCTCATTAGACTTAATAGGATCAAATCAAATCCCAGGCCTAACACAAACCATAGAAGACTTCTATAAAGACAAATCAAAAGCACTGTAGAAGAAAATGAATTAAAAAACTGCAAACAACACAAGGACTCTATGAGGGGAGGAGAATTAAAATTCTGCAACAAGAAAATTGAGACAATAAGAAGTTTTGAAAATGTAAAACATGAATGAGACAATGAAATAAATTTGTAAGAATAAGAAATGAAGGTCTAGAGATAATCACAAAGAAATAAAATAAAATAAATAAGAACAAGTTTGAAATAAAAATTATATTTAATAAAATGAAAAACTCAATTGACATCCAGAGGGGAAAATTAAAATAACTGAAGGAGATCTGGAGAAGAAAGGGTTAAGAATTTTAGTGAAGAACTTTGTTGTTCAGTTGCTAAGTCGTGTCCAGCTCTTTATGACTCCATGAACTGTAGCCTGTTGTCCATAGTATTTCCCAGGGAAAAACTGGATTGGGTTGCCATTTCCTCTTCTAGGAGATCTTCCTGGACCAGGAAAGGAACCTGCATCTCCTGCATTGGCAGGTGGATTCATTACTATTGAGCCACCTGGGAAGCCAGCTACAAACTAAACATATATAAAACAATTAAACAGGGATTTTAAGACTTACAAATATAATAATTGAAATTAGGAACTTAGTGGATAGGTTAAATGGGTAGATTAGACAGAACTTGAATCTAATGCACACAACTTCCCTGGTGTCTCAGTTGGTAAAGACTCTTCCTGCAATGTGGGAGACCAGGGCTCAATCCCTGGGTTAAGAAGATCCCCTGGAGAAGGAAATAGCTACCCACTCCAGCATTTTTGCCTGGGGAATTCCGTGGATGGAGGAGCCTGGCAGGCTACAATCCATAGGGTCACAAAGACTTGGACACAATTGAGTAAAACATTTTCTTTTTCAGGAAGAATACTATGTCCAATTCTTCAGAATTACATGTTCTTTTCCTATATGTACACAGAACATCTGTGAAAATTGTCCAAACACTGGGCTATAACTCAAACCTCCACAATTTCAAAGGAATGAAATCATGGAGTGCTTTCTACGACCACAGTGGAATGAAGCTAGAACTCAATAGCAAAGTGGCAACTAAAAACATTTTTATGCTTGAAAACTGTGAAACAGCAATCTACATAATCCAATGATCAAAGAATAAAATTCAACAGATATTTTTTAAATATTATGAGCTGAAAGATGATGAAATAATGGAAAATCTTGTGGAATGGCTTAGAGGGACATACATAACTTTAAATCTTCATGTCTGAAAATAGTTGCTTAAAGACAATAAGCATTCATTCACGTAAGCAAGAAAAAGAACAGCTAAATCAAAAGAAAGAAAAGGGAAAAAAATAATAGCGATGTGAGCAGATATAAGTGAAAGAGAAACATACATAATTTTAAACATTGCTAAAACTAGTTCTTATGAAGACTATAACATTAATAAGCCCACTGGCTTTTGGTAAATTCTCTTTATAATCTAGAAACCTTCTACTAAGGGATATTTTGAGTTTGGATTTGAAAGAAGATATCCCCACCCCTTTATCCCATCATATATGGAGCTCACAAACTATGTCCCTTATTTTACCTTGTTATTCATTTCAGAACATTTATTTTAGAACGCCCAGTTAAAAATGGAAAAAATGAAGATGGAAGTAATCATTTCTGTTTATAAAATTGTGAGTTAGAATGGTTCATTCATTTAAGAATCCAGTTGTAAGGTTAAAAATCTAACTCATTTATTTAATACTTTTCAGCAGATACCACAAGCCTGAAAACCTTCTCTTGGCTCCAAACCTGTATCCAGGACAATTTTTCCCTTGGTCCCAGTTTCAGCCATTATGGAGTAAAAACTCTCTATCTCCAGTGATTTTGTCACTTAGCATAAAGACTACCAACACAACAACAACAACAACAAAAAAAAAAAAACAGGAAAAAGAAGTAAAATAAAAAGTCAGCATGCTAATAACGATCATAGGTATGGAGATATATCATACTTTCCAAACTTGATAACTGTAACACTGTTCAAATTAGAATGTTTTTAGAATAAAAAATTACCTTTGTGAAAACCTAGCTGATATAAAAACAAGAAAAAAAACCTGATATCCGCTTTAACAGGAACTGCCAACAAATAGATTATTGTCAGTTAAATGTACAAACTCATTCATTTTGTAACTTTATGTCTTCTAAGCATCCTGTCAGAAAATGAGGTTATAGTGCTTAAAAAGCACAACAAAGATGAAAACTCTGATCCTGTGGTAGCCGTCACATGTGTCACATTTGTGACATTTGAATGTACATGCTACAAAAAGAATTACAGACACACACGTATCCATATGCATACACACCCACTTACACACAGGCGCACACATATGTTCATATACACATGTAAACACAAAACTAAACAGAAACATGAACATATATGCATACACACATACATATCTGCATACTTACACACATAAACACCCACTTATATACATGCACGTTCCTATACATACACACACCTCCTTACATAACATGCACACCTCCTTACATAAGCTTTCCTGGTTACTCAGATAGTAAAGAATCTGCCTACAATGCTGGAGACCAGGGTTTGATCCCTGGGTTGCAAAGATACCCTGGAGAAGGGAATGGCAACACACTCCATTATTCATGGCTGGAGAATTCCATGGACAGAGGAGCCTGACGAGCTACAATCCATGAGGTCACAAAGAATTGGACATGACTGAGTGATTAACACTTTCACACCTACTTACATACACACACATGTATGCATTCATACACATTACACACACACACCCAACCACACATACACAAACACTATAAGGTGTGTATATTTACATCCAAAAATTGATTTTTAAAATTAGGGTTTTGAAAATATGAAAGCATCCCAATAAATACTACATTAAAACCAAGGAGAATATGTAGATGCTCATTTGGACAACAGAACCTTTACTATAGGAAATGTCCTTGAAAATATTTTGATTATTAAGAGCCATGAGTAACAAATGTACCTATAATATAAAGCTTAAATATTCTCATTTGTAAAGCTATTCCGTTTCATCCCATCCTCTTTTCTTATTCTGTCTCTGTCCCAATTCTCTCTTCTCTTATGATGTTTTACCTCTGACTTGAAAGTAGCAGAAGTTTAATACTGAAAGCATTTTACAGACTGATAGTCATTTCTGGGCTATTAGTAGAAATAAAAATGGCTTGATAAATTCTAGCATTCCACTCCTGTTAATGTCACTCCAGGTGTAAGAGAGATAAAGAATTCTATGTCTTCATTGTCGTGATGTTGAAACAAACTACTGTGTATTAATTCATGGTTGGAAATGAGCAAACACTGCAGCTAGAAGTAAGCTCAAGAAACCATGAGACACAAAGTCAGAATGCCCATCATTAAAAAAAAAATCTACAAACAATAAATGCAGGAAGCATATGGAGAAAAAGAAACCCTCTTGCACTGTTGATGGGTATGTAAACTGATACAGCCACTGTGGAGAACAGTTCCTTGAAAAATGAAAATTAGAACTACTATATGACCCAGCAATCCCACTACTGGGCATATACCCCAATAAAACGATAATTCAAAAGGATATATGTACCCTAGTGTTCATTTCAGCACTATTTACAATAGCCAGGACATGGAAGCAACCTAAACGTCCATCAACAGGGGAATGGATAAAGAAGATGTGGTACATATATACAATGGACTGTTACTCAACCATAAACAGGAACAAAATTGCATCATTTGTAGTGATGCTGATGAACTTGAGTCTGTCATATAGTCAAGTAGGTCAGAATGAAAAAAACAAACTTTGCATATTAATGTATATATATATATATATGGAATCTAGGAAAAAGGTACAGATAAGCCTATTTGCAGGGCAAGAATAGAGACTCAGAGAGAATGGACATGCTGACACAGTGGGCAAAGGGGAGAGTGGATGAATTGAGAGAGAAGCTTTGACATAAATACACTACCATGTGTAAAATAGTTAGCTAGTGGGAAGCTATTGTATAGCACAGGGAGCTCAGCTCCATGCTCTATGATAACCTTGAGGGATGTGATGGGGGACTGGCGGGGAGGCTTAAAAGGGTTGGGGTATATGTATACATAGAGCTGATCCACTTTGTTATATAGGAAAAACTAATACAACATTGGAAAGCAATTACACTACAGTAACAAAAACAAAGCATGCGAAACTATGTTTGACTACTTCAGCCAGATTCCTCCTCTTTCGATGGAGAAGGCTCTGTATAAGGAAAAGAGCTGCCTCAGAGCCCCATCTTGACTTACATAAAGACCATCACTGACTCATGATTCTCATCTATTCAGCGGAAGGAACAGGGGCAGAAAGGAAGTAAAGGTGCAGAAGAGCACTGGGACAGACCACTCCATCCCACCACCGCAAGCAGTGATCAGAAAAAGCCTTGGTGTTCTAGGCTTACTCCACCAGGATAACTGAAACTCCACAGGAAATGCACAATATTGTTAATAGATTCCTTGAGAGAAACTTCCTTGAGCCCAGACACATGTGCACTGTCTTGGGTCATTTTGCATTTATTCACAGAGCTCGGGATAGAACACTGAATAGTTAAAATATACATCTAATCTAATGGTTCACAACGATTCTGAAATTCTACCAGAGAAAGTGTTAGTTGTTTCATCATGCCCAATTCTGCGGCCCCATGGACTGTAGCCCACCAGGCTCCTATGTCCATAGGGATTCTCCAGGTAAGAATATTGGAATGGGTAGCCATTCCCTTCTCCAGGAGATCTTCCCCACCTAGGGATCAAACCTGGATCTTCTGCATTGCAGGCAGATTCTTTACCATCTGAGCCACCAGGGAAGCCCCTCTACCAGTATGGCATGGCTAATAAATTTGGAAAACAAGTATAATTTTCAAGTAGTGCAAACCTCTATAATAATTTGGAAAAGCAAAATTCTTCCCTCTCCATAATCTTAAATAGATGATAGATTCTCAAGCATTTTAAATATATAAATGGACAAATACTTGATTATCAGCCTGAGTTGAAATAAGTCTACTCTAAATCCTGGATTAAGTACAGATGAAAAACTAAACTTTAAGGCCTTGTTTTTAGAGACTGAATTAAGATAGAGCAGGAGCAGCAGTCATCTGGTGTGGGGAATTGTGGAAAGGAAGAATAAAAATCCTGGGTGTGCAGAAGAGGAAAAGCTGACACCTGTTTCACCCTTCCCCCTCTACTTCCACTCAATATTTCTGGCTCAGGGACTATCATTTTGCACCCAAATGACTCATCAACCCCACAACTGCCTCCTTAGCTGATGTTTTTGTTCCATTACTTTCATGGACACCAAAGCAGTGGATACTCTGATTTATGTCGCTGTTTTTATATTCTCAGCAGTCTTCCATGCAAATCAATTTTATTATAAACTGAGAATAAACATGGAATTCAGTAACTGCCCAACAAATTCTAGAAGGAAGTAAAAATGATGTAGGAGGGATGACTCATAGTCCAGGTTATTTTTTCATTATAATTTCTGTAAACTTCATACACCCTGTAAAAAATAGAATCAGTACCTTAATGCTTTGTTAGTGTCTGGCTGTGTCCATGAAGGACCGTCCATAAGCCCAGACACATATGTCATCCAGCTGTCTGCTCTGTGGGGGTCACACAGCTCCTGTGTCAACATGCCATCATCCAGGGAGAAATAGGATCACACTGTTTCAGAGAATCCTTAGGGTTGTTGAGGGTGCCTTCCTCTGACAGCTCAGGATTGCTAGTAAGTGGTCAGAAAGAAGTGTCAATTGAATTTTTTCAGTACTGGATTAAATGTCTTACAACAAAAATACACATTTGGGCCACAAAATAAATAGTGCAAAACATTAAACATACTAATACTGGAAAATATTAGGATTTCCAATCACTGCCAGATTATCCTGATTCAGCTTCCCCGTGACAGTTCTATTTCCTTCCATCTTTTGCTGGATCATATGGGAGTTCAATTTTTAAATTTTTGAGGAACTTCCATACTGTTTCCCATAATGGCTATACCTAATTACTTTCTCACCACCAGTGTACAAGGTTTTCTTTTCTCCATACCCTTGCCTTTTTGGCACTTTAAGTTAATCCAAAAACATTTTGTCCCTGTATTGTATGTATGCAGTTGAGATAGCAATGATATCCTTGAGCCAGTGTTTGCATCTGAAAAAAACAATAGGGTGTTTATGCCTGCCATCATTTCTTTAAAGGACAGTAGAATGCTGATCACATACACGTGGGATTGCTTAAAATAAACCCTGCATGTGGACTAAAAAGGAAGACGCTTTGTGCCTAGCACTTGCATGGAAGCCTTTTTTTTTTTTTTTTTAGTTTTTATTGGAATATACTTGATATACAGTATATCAAGTATTTCAGATGTACAGCAAAGTGAATCAGTTATGCAAATACATATGTTCACTCTTTTTTAGATTCTTTCCCATATAGGCCACTAGAGAGTATTGAATAGAATCCCCTGTGCTTTACAGCAGGTCATTATTAGTTATCTGTTTTATATACAGTAGTGTTTACTTGTCAATCCTAATCTCCCAGTTATCCTTCCCCCCATTCCCCTTTTCCTACCAGTGACCATAAGTTTGTTTTCTACATCTGTGACTCTATTTTGTAAATAAGTTCATTTGTACCATTTTTTTAAAATTCCACTATAAGCGATGTCCTGTGATACTTGTCTTTGTCTCTCTGACTTACCTCACTCAGTATGGTAATCTCTAGATCCATCCATGTTGCTGCAATGGCATCATTCTTTTTATGGCTGAGTGTTATTCCATTGTGTATATGTACCACACCTTCTTTATCCATTGTCCTGTTGATGGACATTTAGATTGCTTCCATCTATTCTTAAAGTAGATCTCTTCCTAACCTCACAGGTTTAGTGGTGTTTATATGAGGTAGATTAGCTATTGCATGCCTTGTCTCTAGCTGTCATTAAGCAGAAGCCCTTTCTGCATGGGAAAGGTCCTGAAGTGAAAGAATTTATCCCACGATGACTCTCATTGGCCTATAGATAAAACGTCAATGTGGCATCAATTCATCAAACAAAAAACATAGACTAGGAAGCAGTTTCCATGTGGTGTCAGGATTAGAGTCATTCCTTAAAACATGCTCAAGTGAAGATGAATCCTTCACTTATCCAGGATGTGCATGGCCAGACTTCCTAGTGTTGCAGAAACCGGTACTCTAGAAACCAAGCACTGTACTCAAAGAGTTGGAGAACTCAGGTTTATTACACTGGTGGGCCCAGAGGAGTTAACACACCAAACTCTGAGCCCTGAACAAAGGGGTTACAGAGTTTTTATACATGGACAGGCATGATTAAGTAGGTTTGCAGGATTGCAGGGGCTAGAGCGATTGCAAAGAGTAGGACAAGGGTGAGTGAGATAAGCTCCAGTTTCTAGTATGGTGAGTTCCCACTTTCTGAGACCTATGTGATCTAGACTGAAAGGAGCAAGCCGAGTTACAGAGGCAGAAAGAGCAGGAGGTTATGTAAAAATTTTAACTTTTCCTCTTCATTCCCCCCTCTTGATGCTTCTATCACTCATTGTAGAAAGCATCATCTCATGTTTTGGTAGGACATTCAGAGCTCCCCATCATTTAGGGGGCTGTATTGAGCTATCACCATTTGTAACTTTACAGATTCAATTTGAGAGGTTATGAACTAGGTAATAGCATCGAGAGTACAAAGGCCAAACAAGAGCACTGCAAAGAACATGAAGAGAGGACCTGTTAAAGGGAGAAGCCACAATGCCCAACTCCAGATATTGTTCCAGTTACTCCAGGAATTTGCTAGTTCCTCTCTCCTTTTCATGATTTGTTCCCTTAGCTGTTAGGCCATGTCCCTGACTATTCCTGATTGGTTTACATAAAAGCATCATTCTTCACTCAAGAAGAGGCAGAGTCCTTCCTTTTCAGCTGTCAGTGGGTCTAGCCCTCTCCTATACTGTAAAACCACCTCAGCCAGGGAGTCTAGTTGGTCCTGTAAGGCCACTAAAGATTTGACCGCTTTCTCAATGTCGTCTGTGAAGTCTGCAGTTAGTGTATGGTAGAAGGTGGTTGATGAAGCAATTCCTCCTATTAGCATACCTACCCCAGCCATGATTCCTAGACCAGCTAGTAGGGGTATAAACTGGATTTCTCTTTTTTTTTTTTAATATTTATATTGTTTTAGCCATACATTGTCATGATATCACCATGGGTTTACATATGCTTCCCCTCCGGATCCCCCCTCCCTCCTCCCTCCCCCCC
>SRVM01039563.1:0-11710 GCA_007570785.1 Antilocapra americana | reverse complement strand
GTGTGTGTGTGTGTGTGTGTGTGTGCGCGCGCATGGGCACCCACTCCAAGTCTGACCCAAAGCTTGCTGTGGCACCTCCACCCTGCCGTAGTGCCCACTGAACTCCATGCTGCCAGCAAGGGCACAGACAACGTCACAGCGCCAAGGGTCTGTCTCCTCTTGTCGTGAAGTCCTGTCTCTGCTGCCTGATTCCCACCGTGCACTTTGTGCTGCCACTTCCTGGCCCACTTGCTTACTGACCTGTGCTGAGCTGCATGTTGAGTCCCATAGATTCCCTTGCATGGATTTAGCTGACTTACTTCCATAGATTTGAAAGTTACTTGGCATTTGAGAACAGAAGAAGGTGACAGTAAGTGACTATTTTTCTGCATGAGAAAATAATTTTCTCTTATTCCACCAAATCTTTAGAAATCAAAGAACTAGGAGATAAGAAGGGGAATACTGAGGCCAGAGATGTTGCCCAAGGGGAACTATTAAATGTAGAGGGAAACACAGATCCCAACAGGAAACCAGCCCTTAACCTCCATCTGCACCTGCTCCTGGGCGTGAAACAGTCTTGAGTTCCGAGTGCACCCCCGCGCCCCGCATCCCCTGGCCTGTCTCCTGCAGGCTGGCTTGGTTCTGGGCTCACTGTGACCTCCCCTCTTTATGTCTCTTGCACAGTAATACACGGCTGGGTCCTTGCTGGGTTCAGAGCTCAGCTGCAGGTAGAACTGCTTCTTGGGTGTGTCTCTGCAGATGGAGATGTGGCTCTTGGTGGAAGTGTTGCCACCAGAAACAGCGTCTCACATCCACTCTACCCCTTTTCCTGGGGGCTGGTGGATCCAACTCCAGTAGTAACCACTGATATGGAGTAGCCAGAGACCGTGCAGGTGAGGGAAAGGGTCTGGGAGGGCTTCATCGGTCCTCAGCCTGACTCCTGCCACTCACCTGAGACAGGACACTCAGGGACAAGGAGAGAGAGTCCCTGTCAGTCACCGGCATTCACAGCTCTCCCCAGAGACCAGTTCGGACATCTGAGACCCTCCCTTGGGGAGCCTCCTCAGGCAGAGGAAAAGCCTCAACTTCTAGACCACAGGTATCCCTTCCCTAGACCTCGGTCCTGTGTGAGGGGAGTTCTGTGAGCTCCCACATTCCAGGGGTTGCCTTTACTCTAGAGAGCAGAGGAAAATTTGCACATGGGCGAAACTTGTCCTTTTAAGTTGAGTAAGGCTGCATTAGGCTCCACTCACCCACCTGGGACGTTTGAATTCTCTCAGCCTGGCACTCGGATCTGGAACACTTGGTCTGTGTGGAATGTTGGGAACAGGCCATGGCTTCACCCCAGCTTTCTGACCACCAGAATAAAACTACACAGGATGAACGAAGGAGAAGTTGCCCATTCGTACCCGACTCTGTGACTCCGTGGTTGTAGCCCACCGCACTCCTCCGTCACGGGATTTTCCAGGTGAGAGTACTGGAGTAGGTTGCCATTTCCTTCTCCAACACAGGATGAGTAGGTTTCTATAATTTTAATATCTTGAATCATTCAAGTAGCTGTTTTCATGGATTATAGATCTCTCTAGACCATTTCTGAAATTCTGATAAAATTTTTCATCAATTATGATGACCACATCGGTTTTATCGCTTAATCTCCTAATATGGTGTGTCACATTGATTGACTCACACATATTGAAGAATCCGGCATCCCTGGGAAATCCATCTTCATAACAGTGTTGCCTTCTTCTGAAGGGTTGCTGGGTCCTGTTTACTAGTATATTGTTGAGAGATTTCGCATTCTGCGTGTCATTAAGTTTGACCATAATTTTCTGTTTTGTGACATCTTTGTCTTCCTGTAGTATCAGGGTGATGATGGCCTTGTAGAAAGAGCTGGGGCGTGTTTCTCTCTCTGAATTAAAAAAGAAAAGACAGTTGGAGGATAGGCATTAGCTCGTCCCGAGTGTCTGATAGATTTCTCCTCGGAAGCCACGTGGTTGTGGGCTGTTGTTCGTTGGAGCACTGTTAATCACATCTTCAATTCCATTACTTGTATTTGGTGTGTCCATATTTTCTCTTTCTTCCTGGTTGATTCTTTGAAAGTTATGTCTTTTTAAGAATCTGTCCATTATTTCCAGGTTATTCATTTTAAGCTGAGCATGAGGGGATGTGTGGCTAAGGAATAAAAGGGAAATCTCTCCTTCCTTGTGCTGCGTGAACTCAGCAGTGACACTTCCAGTGATGGCTTGCTAAACTCAGCACCTGGGAAACACCCCAGAAGACAACAAGGGCTCTTGCAGCTTGGGTGGTTCTAGTTTTAACAGCCGTGGACTCTGTGGACATGTACACGAGGGGGCTGGGTCCGAGGAGTGTCCGTGTTGCCCCCGTAGCTCCCATGGCAGGTCCAGGTAGCTGAGCGCCGAGGAGCTGTGCTGCTGATCTGGTGAGAACCGTGCACAAGAGCCACCAGGGCTGACTGCTGGCATGTTGGTTTTGTTCACTCACTAAGTTGTGTCTGATTCTTTTTTGACATCATGGACTGTTGCACATCAGGCTCCTCTGTCAGTGGGATTTCCCAGGCAAGAATACTGAAGTGGGTTTCTGTTTCCATCTTTTGGACCCAGGGATTGAACCCAGGTCTCCTTCTGGGCAGGCAGATTCTTCACCACTGAGCCACCTGACAAGCCATAGTTGCCAGCATACTCAGAGACACCTTGGTACTGAGAGCAAGTGCCAACAGCAGCTCAATGGTCCCTTCTTAATTCACTTTAGTTCACAGTGATCAATATGCCATTGAGGCCCATTTTGGAGTGACCTCCCCTGGGCCCTGATACTCAGAGCCCGTTTTATTATTATTTTTTTCTACACAAGCCCAACTAGAATGTGATGTGGGTACTGGTTTACCTGCGTCTTACAGATGTGAACCTGACCTGCAGCCTGGACTTGTAGGTGATGTGCTGGAGGGCACACATCAGGGCACAGTGAGCTCTCCTGTCTGTGCCTGGGCTTCCCACACTGGACCTGGCTGCCACACAAGGGATGCTGGACAGAGGTGGACGTGCCTACTGAGGCTCAGGTCTCTTCCTGGAAGGAGAATAGGTGTGATTTTCCTGCATTCTAGAGCTACCCTAAGATGCTGTGGTAAAGAAAGGATTACAGATTTGTTTTCAGCACTTTTCTGAAAGCACATGTTACTCTCTATCTGACTATAACCTTTTCCACCAGCTATCTGCGTGTCTAGTAGTAATTGCTTTGATGGTGAATATTTTACGTAATGCAAACTGCACAGTAGAACAGGATGTAGGTATTGTCTAAGCCCGTAGAATTCTATCGGACCTGGAAGCAAGGAGCACAAGCAGAGCACACACACCCACATCCCCTATCACTGGCGTCATTCCCGGTGACCCACTGAGGACCCAGTGGTGCTCCCTGGGCATTTATGCAAGAGACCAGGCAGCAATCCAAGAGCGTCCATCCTGGCAGGGACAGCTGGCCTACCAGTAGAGCAGGGCTGAGATTTCACAATGAGGAAGGAAAACCTGTTCAATTTTTCATAAATCCAATCAGATTTTTTTGAAACAGCTCAATTTAGAGAAGAGTTAGACCAGGGCAACGCTGCATATCTAACTGTAAGTGACTCCCTGCCTTTCCTATTTGAGAGCCTTTTTCTTCTTGTTTTTAAAAGCCTTTCTAGTTCAGAGACTGTAACTTTAGAATCATGTGTCCAGAGAGATTCCCCAGGGAGAACTGCTACACGGAGAGGAAGCCCCAGACCATGACAAGAAACCAGCTCTTAGCCCCTCTGCCCGCACATGCTCCTGGGATTGAAAGGCAAACTTCGGCACCCTGTTTGCTTCCCAGGAGTCTTTCTGGCCCCCTGCACTCACAGCCCCTTCCCGTCTCCCTGCAGGGGAGTTTGGGTCTGGGCTCACACTGGCTCCCCCTCACTGCGTCTCTGGTCCAGTAACACAGTGCCCTGTCCTCTGCTCCCAGGCTGCTCCTTCGCAGAGTTACTGTGTTCTGAAGGTTGTCTCTAAAGAGGGTGAATTGGCCCATCACAGAGCCTGAGCAGTGCATGTAGTCACTGCCGCCGCTGATGGCTGAGACCCACCCCAGCTCATGCCACAGCACCGAAGCGGAGTCCTGAGGCTGCACGGGAGGGTCTCAGAGACCCGCCAGGCATCACCAAGCCCCCCCAGACTCCACCAGCTGCCCCTCACTCTGGACACCCGCAAGCACAGAGGCATCCCGATCAGGAGACTGTTACACACTCCCTGATCCCCTCACTCACGTCCACTCTCATCCTCAGGATGTCTCGTTCTCCAGCAGTTTTCTCGCCAAATAGCAACCAGGACAACGCAGCTCAAGTCAGACTCGCGGCGAGTGGTCTGTGTTCAGTCCAGACCCCCGAGTGGGGCACCTGGGATCCCGGAGCTGCAGGGTCAGGGCAGGGCTGGTCTCCATCCGCAGGTGGAGGGCCCTATTTGTATGACCTGCTAGCATGTAAGAAGCTATGTCATCGAAAGACATCAAAAAGGACGAGTTCCAGAGAACCTGCCAGGGTCTTAGGCTTTGTGATGTTGATAGCATTTGGGAAATGCAATTTTTTTTTTTCAGAGCAATAACACTCACAGGTCATCTTTCTTGTGCACACAGTCCTGTGATGTAGGTGTCCTGGCAGCCCTCGTCTTAGAGACATAAACTACACACGGAAGTGCAGAGGGTTTCTGGAGCATCCAAGGATAAGCACCAGGTGACCGCAGGATTCAGTGTCCAAATCTGCGCCCTGGCCAGGCTGTCCCCGAACCCACTGCAGGACAGAGAGGCCTGGGGAGGTCTGCCCAGCCCCTTCTGTGATCTGAGCAGGAGAACTTCGTTCTCTTCCTGTATTTGCATGAAATAAATGGAGACAGTAGGGCCCATTAGAAGTGATTTCAAGAGTCTAACATCTCATTGTTTTTCTTTCACCCCTTAAATTCCACTTCATCTATTTTTGCATTTATGACAGCTTTAATGCGGAACTTTAAATAATAAACCATATACACTCTGACAGATACCGATGAAGACATTATCATTATCAAGAGAGAACAAATCATTCCTTTCAATGTTTTCAGGAGCTTCTGGTTTTCCTCATTCCTGTCCCTTCTCTTCTTCATCCCATCCTGATGTAAAATTCATCTTCAAGCTACTTCACATTACTTTTCATTTTCTAGAATTTACAAAAATAGAATCTTATTTATGTATTTTTGTTTGAACAGCTTATTTCACTCAGTATGACTGCTTGTAAATGCCGCCTTCCTGCTGTGTATACCAGAAACCATGGTCGCTAATGGCTGGTGGGGTTTCAAGGAATGATTACAGCCCAGCTGGTGTGTTCCTTAAGATGATGTTTGAGATGGGGATTGTTTTCCAATTTCTGGGCATTACAAGAAAGATGCTATTTCTATTGGAGATAGAGAGTGAGAAGCTAAAAAATTGTTTCTCTTTCTAACGTTCTTTACCAAAAAAAAAAAAAAAAACCACCTCAAAATGGACAACTAACACATTATCAAAATCTCATCAAATGTTATTGTTTAGTCACTGGGTGGTGTCTGACTCTTTGAGACCCCATGGATGGAAGCACCCCAGGTTTTGCTGTCCTTCACCATTTCCCAGAGGTTGCTGAAACGCATGTCTTTGAGTCAGTGATGCCAGCCAACCATCTCATCCTCTGTCGTCCCCCTCTCCTCCTGCCTTCAATGGTTCCCAGCATCAGGGTCTTTTCTAATGAGTTGGGCCTCTGCATCAGGTGGCCAAACTATTGGAGTTTCAGCTTCAGCAACAGTACTCCCAATGAATATTAGGATTGATTTCCTTTAGGATTGAGTGGTTTGATCTCCTTGCAGTCCAAGGGACTCTCAAGAGTCTTCTCCAACACCACAGTTCAAAAGCATCAGTTCTTCGGTGCTCAGCTTTCTTTATGGTCTCACTCTCACATCCAAACATGACCTATGGAAAAACCATAGCTTTGAGTATAGGGACCTCTGTTGGCAAAGTAATATCTCTGCTCTTTAATATGCTGTCTAGGTTGGTCATAGCTTTTCGTTCAAGCTTTTGTTCTTTTAATTTCATGGCAGCAGTTGTTATGCCCAGTTTCTAATCTCCACAAATCACCAGGAGGCCTTACACCGATGCAAGCGCATGAGGAAGTTTATTGCAGACCCGGGTCTGGACCACAACACACACACACCGATGCAGCGGAGTGAGGGCAGCGGCCCCGAGCCACATGGTACAAGGCTTTTTAAAGGGAAAATGGCTACAGGTGGGGTGAGGAGGAAAATGGCTAAAGGTGGGGTGAGACGTCGTGGTGCTCCGTGATTAGTCAGGCACTTAGGTCTCACACAGTCACCATCTGCAGTGACTGTGGAGCTCAAGAAAATAAAGCCTATTAATGTTTCCACTGTTTCCCCATCTATTATCTATGAAGTGATTATGATCATAGTTCACAGATGCCATGATCTCAGTTTCTTGAATGGTGAGTTTTCGACCAGCTTTTTCACTCTCCACTTTCATATTTATCAACAGGCTCTTTAGCTCCTCTTCACTTTCTGTCATAAGGGTGGTGTGATCTGCATATCTGAGGTTATTAATATTTTTCCTGGCAACCTTGATTCAAGTTTGTGCTTCATCCAGCCCAACATTTCGCATGATATACTATATCATATACTGTAAGTTAAATTAGCAGAGTGCCAATATACAGCCTTGATGTATTCCTTTCCCAATTTTGAACCAGTCCATTGTTCCATGTCCAGATCTAACGATTGCTTTTTGACCTCCATACAGATTTCTCAGGAGGCAGGTAATGTGGCCTTGTATTCCTATTTATTTGAGAATTTTCCATAGTTTGTTGTGACCCACACAGTCAAAGGCTTTAGTGTAGTCAATGAAGCAAAGTAGATATTTTTCTCATCAATTTATCGGATAATTATAGTAATAAGACAAGCAATGGATTTGAATCCTGGGGTGACAGAAATGCTCAGAGAGTGAAAGAGAAGAATATTAACTAGGGCAGAGGCCCCTGAATAGAATAAAACCACCACCAAATTAAACTGAAATGCATTCTCTGAGGTTGAGTGAGGAAAAGGTGTAGTAGCGTCAGGGTCTCCTAACCACTGTCCTCACCCATGCCAGCGTGGCCCCACTAGAGTGTGAGCAGTTGGTGCTCTCCATGCACACAGGTGTGTCCTCCTATCTGGGAACCCAGGATTCCTGCCCAAGAGCTTAGATCCTCCTTGTGTCTTGCTAGGAGGACTTTTGTTCTAGATTCTGGCCTGGGACTGTCTCATTGCACCTCAAATGACAGTGTGACCTCTGTCCAGTCACCCAGTCCAGCTGTTCCGTATACTCACCATTTATGAAACAGGGAAATAGGTCCTGTCTGGAAACGTGTAAGATTTTCAGGTGTTTTCTGATGCCAAGGAAGCAACCACATTAGGCAGTTTAAAGTGACAGTCTCTCTTTATTTTGCCAACACTCTGTGCTCTGGGAGGGTCCACCCTGTCCCATGCAGGGTCTCTGTGAGGGTCTCAAGTTCATCTCTAGCATCCCCTCCTACAATTCACACTCACATGTGAGGAAAGTTGACCTGAGTGTAGGCTGGGGCTCAGTCAGAGTACAGGGTTGGGCCTCAAGTCCTCCTCATGTGGCCATTTCTTGAAATGAAGTCGTTCATTTCAGCAAGATGACTGGGTCAGCAGAGCGAAGTTATTGGTGCCCAGAGCTTCAGAATGGATTTTTAGATATTGACCCACAAATATGATTCATAAAGCGTTTCTGACTTTTTGTGTTTATTGAAAACTCTGTCCTGACAACAACAGTGGTAACAATAACAGTGACACAGGAATCAAAGCATGGACTTAGAGAATAAACTTTCAAACACCAGAGGTGACAAATAGACCTGTATCATGAATAGAGAGTTTGAAGAGTACATCATGAAAAATGCCTGGCTGGATGAAGCACAGGCTGGAATCAAGATTGCCGAAAGAAATATCAATAACCTTAGATATGCAGATGACACCACCTTTATGGCAGAAAGTGAAGAAGAACTAAAGAGCCTCTTGATGAAAGTGAAAGAGGAGAGTGAAAGAGTTGGCTTAAAGCTCAACATTCAGAAAACTAAGATCATGGCATCTGGTCCCATTACTTCATGGCAAATATATGGGGACACGGTGGAAACAGTGACTGAATATATGTTTTTTGGGGCTCCAGAATCACTGCAGATGGTGGCTGCAGCCATGAAATTAAAAGACAGTTGCTTCTTGGAAGAAAAGTTATGACCAACCTAGACAGCATATTAAGAAGCAGAGACATTACTTTGCCAACAAACATCTGTCTAGTCAAAGCTGTGGTTTTTCCAGTAGTCATGTTTGGATGTGAGAGTTGGACTATAAAGAAAGCTGAGCATCGAAGAATTGATGCTTTTGAACTGTGGTGTTGGAGAAGACTCTTGAGACTTCTTGAGACTCCTTGGACTGCAAAGAGATCAGACCAGTCAATCCTAAAGGAAATCAGTCCTGAAGGTTCATTGGAAGGACTGACAAGAAGCTGAAACTCCAATGAAAATAACGGACTCATTAGAAAAGACTCTGATGCTGGAAAGATTGAAAGAAGGAGGAGAAGGGTACAACAGAGGATGAGATGAATGGATCACTTCACCAAATTGATGGACATGATCTTGAGCAAGCTCTGGGAGTTGGTGATGGACAGGGAAGCCTGGTGTGCTGCAATCCGTGGGGTCTCAGAGAGTCAGACAGGACTGAGTGACTGAACTGAAAGTTTCAGTTCTTTATTGAGACACCTGTTTATTTGTGGATATTCCAGAATGATGATCTGGATGAAATACAAAGTTCTATGGGTTCTATTTTGTTGCAAGGTGTGGAAATTTTCTTCTTTTCTCTACTTCTCAAACTTTCTTGTTGGAAACAGCATCCATGTATTAAGATAAGCCTTAAAGGAGTAAGAGGTCACTAAGGAAAAATTGCAGATTGTCAAATTCATATGTGACATTTAGTGTGTCTGATATCAGAAAAAGGGCTGTGCTTATATCAGATAGGCTTCATGGTGTCCAAAATTTCTTAAACCCCAAAAGTAAATCCCTGAATGAGGCTCTTCATGGGTGAGTTGACTATTGTTGAGGTTGGATTTCATAATTCTTTATTATCTAGATGTGATTCTCTCAACAATTACAATCCCAATGCAGTTTCATGGGAGAAACCAGATGACAGAGGTTTCAAATCCTTCAAGGAGTTTTAGAGGCCACCTGCCTCTGGCCACTTCAATTAGCAGACTCCGTGCTTCCTTCCGTATAAAAAATGCGGGGTGTCTTGGAGCACTCACTTAAGTCAAGGGACCATCACAGACACGCAGGGCGGCAACAGGTGCTGTGGCATGGGGATAGTCTCGTTGCCTCAGGGTCACTACGCCCACTGTCCTTTAGGTCAAGACCCTTTACCGCACTCTGCGTTTCTCGGTCAGTCACCTCGCCCCTAAGAGGTCTTTTCGTTTGCTGCTTCTCGTGCGGCCCCTTCTTGTTGTTGTGACCTTCACACAACTACTCTCCTCCCCCACCACAGGTGATGTCCGTTGTGACTGCTTCACGCTCCTAGACAGCTCCTGACACCTGATCCCCTGGAGCTCTCTGCTGGCAGTGACTCCCAGGAGACAGACTTAAGCCTCATATGTTGCCACCTGGCACCTTCGTCTATTGGACAAGAGCCCCAGAACTCTTCAACCCCACTGGAAAGGACCCTACCAAGCACTGCCAACCAACCCTCCAGAGAGTAGGAACTCGGGTTCCCATGACACGCCCAAACAGCAGCTGAGCCCTGAATGGACCTGCACCTCAAAGGCGGCCTGAATATAATGATAGCTCAGGGTTGAAGGTAATATGGCATGAGACCTTTCCACGATATGGCATGAGACCTTTCCACGATATCTGGACCAGAATTATTGGACATTTTTCGGCCAAACCTTGGATGATAATGTAAAATGTCAGATGCTCTTCAATGACTATGATCTTGACAATACAAAGGTTTTAGTTAAAAAGTGCCTGAGTCCTCTGCTTACCTAAATGTGACATCTACAGGCTTACAGTCTGCACACTTTCCCTCTGAATGAGACACTGAACTCAGAAAAGTGCTTCCTGTCACTGAGAGACAGAAGTTTAAAAAACCTAAGTATTGATCATTTTCTGAGAAGGATCTTGACAAAAGTGAGTGTGTTTTAAGTGGCTTAAGTTGTCTCTGACTCTGTACAACCCTAAAGACTGTAGTCCACCAGGCTCCTCTGTCCATAGGATTCTCCAGGCTGGAATACTAAGGTGGATTGCGATGCCCTTCTCCAGGGGATCTTCCCAACCCAGGGACCGAACCCTCGTCTCCTGATTCTCCTGCACTGGCAGGAGGCTTTACCACTAGCGGGTTTTTTTTTTTTTTTTAAACAAGTAGTACCACCTTGGAAGCCCTTGACCAAAAGTGGAAAGTGTAAAAGAGTTAGAATAAGAATGAGGAGGAGGAGAAGAAAGAGAAAGTACAACTAAATAAAACCTGGTGAACAGGATGGGGAGTTCTCATGCCCTCGGACAATCCCTGAATCCAACAAGAAAAAAGTTACCTCTTCTTTTCTGGCAAAAACTCAGCTAAAGAAAAACCACAGAGTTTTAGTTACAAGAGCCCTGCCACCTCACTTTTTACCCTGATACAAAAGCCAGTGTCTCCGCTTCTACTGGGGAATTGCACATGACTCATTATAATTGCAGACTCCATTTGTAATTCTTGGTTGGTCCTAAACAAACTCATTTTTGCTATTGCAAATTTTGCTATTGCCTGGCAATCTGTTTTATGTCCAAAAGTTTACTTTCCCTGATACTTTCTATTTTTTATTGGTCTGTGGTATACTAAACCGGTCACTGGGATGGACTTGTGGACATTCCTGCAACATCCTTGCTTAGAAGAGAGAATGTGGCCACAACCAGCCTGTGAGAGACAAGAGGAAGTGAATATCATCTCACTCCTGCTGAGAGGGGTATGAGTATAGCTGAAGGTCATCATCCATTTGGGGTCAAATTTGGGGTACAGATGTAAATTAGCAAGTAGGTGAGTTTGCAAATATGGAATCCATGAATAATGACAGTCATTTCCTATGAGACATCACATTACAGTCTATAACCCTACAACTTTAAGAATTCAAAGTGTTTGTGAAGGTAGACTGAAAGCAGGACGGTGTGTTTTTTCACTGAACACGTACAAAAACAATAAAAAGTAATATTTAAAGATTTCCTGAGAGTTCTTGTGTCATTCACTAGATTTGAGAACTTTGGACTCACATGAAAAATGACGGTGAGCCTCAGAGTTATATTCAGCCTCTTTGACAAGACAAAAATAAAACAGAGAAAACATACAATTCCTGAGTATCGGATAACACGTGTGTGTTGGTACATATTCCACACAGACATATATATACAAACACACAACTATATTCAAACGAAATATAAAAACTACGTATGGTTTTCTGAAATCAATATAAACCACAATAACGGAACACTGAGGACACATAAGAGATTTCCAGGGAAGGGCTGGGCAGGAAGAGAAAGCCAAACTCTAACCGGAGTCCCTGCCGGCGCCCTGGGGCCCCACTCCCGGCTCGGCTTTGTGCTGAGCCCTGCGTGCCCCCTGGCGGTCGTGGGCCCCTGTGCAGG
>SRVM01039548.1:0-13708 GCA_007570785.1 Antilocapra americana | reverse complement strand
GAACAGAAATCTTTTGCTTCTCCACAAAACACTTTTGCAAGGGATACTTCGGAGAAGGCAGAGTGAACCTTGGCAGATGATGCTCAGAGAAAGTGCTGACCTTTTGCTTTCTCAGGGGCCAGGCTCCATAAACTGTAATTGGGCAGATCTGGAACTGCTCTCAATCTTTCTCTTGCAGCTACAGGGCTACTCTGCTGACACGGATGATCAGGATACTAGCAGAGGGCAGCAAGAGGCACTTCTCTGCACCTCTCCTGAGACAAAGCATAACAGGCCTTCCTGGGCACAGGAAGAAAATCCAGCTCATTAAAAAAAGAAAGTTTTCTCTGACATATTGCCCTCCTCCTCGCACATTTCCCCTCTTGTCTTCATTTCTCAGCCTGACCCCCTTATCTCACCTTTGCCCAGAGGGTCAGCAAAACTTCATGGTTGACACTGATTTTCTAACAGCAGCAATTTTAACCCAGTAAAAAGTATCCCCAAAGCACAAAAGGTATCAAATTAAAGTGCCTCTCCAATAACTTGATACTGTGACTAATTCACAAAGGTATAAAGTGAGGGAGGTGTTGTTTGGTTCTTGGTTTTTGCAATCAAGTGGATGTTCACCTGCCCTTGCCTCACCTCTTAGTTGTTGTGAACAATCTTTTTTAAATGGGATGTTTCTGTATCCGAGATCCACGTCTGTGCATTTGTTCTATAGGCTAATATTTGTCTTCATAGTTTTGCTGCTATAATTATCTTTCTAGACAATGCATATAAGTTCAACTGCACTCAAAGATCCACCTCCCTGCCTTACCTTTAACTTAATTTATCATGGAAAGTTTCAACCTAATCAAAATTTCAGAGAATAGTATAATTAATAACCATGGATATTTCATCTATGTTCAACTTTCATCAACTCTTATCCAGTCCTTTCATATCTATACTACTCTCTGTCTTTTCCCTCATTCCATACTATTTTAAAGCAAAACTCAAATATATCTTTTCTTCTGTAGGTATTTTAATTGGGGACATTGAAAAGATGACAAATCTTAAAGAAACAAATTATCACACATCTAGGCTACCTAAAGGATTAATAAGTGCTTCCTATGATCATATTTGTCAATTATCTCAATAAATACCTAAAAATGTATTTGTTTAATACAAATTCAAGGTCTATTCACTATGTCTTTAGTTCTCTTCCAATTTATAAGTTGTATCTTCATTTTATTTTTCCTTGAACATTACAAAACTGAATCTTTGGCCTATAGAGTTTCCCACAGCCTGATTTGGTAATCATATTTTTCATATCTTTTTCATATCATTGTTTCATATTTTCTGTGTTTCCTTCATTTTCTAGAAATTCATCAAGTTTTAATCATATTTAGATTTGATCTTTTTGAAAAATTTTCTTGTTGGGTGGTATTGTGTATTTCCATGAGGAAGTATATAAATACTTGTGTCTCTTTTTGAAACTATGGTTTTTCACAATTATTGAATTTGTCTACAATTTATATTATTTAAATTGCATCAATTTATGCTAAAATTTCTTTTTATAATACATAACAGCTTATTTTACACATGAATTGTACTGCTAAACCTCTCTGGCAACAATCAAAGAGATGTAAATGATGGTGAATGGAGAGGCAGAACTGATAAGGCAGGAAGTGAAACATGTATCTTGAAGAAATTAATATTTCAAATCCTAAACTTTGAAAAATAATTATGCAAATATGGAAGGTACTAGTAACTCAGAGATTGGCATTGAAAATGTCTGCATAGACCATACTCATTGATCTAATTATAGTTCAGTTTACACTTTAATTACGTCCCAAAGGAAAACAGATACATAATGGAGATAAATGATGTCCAATGCCCAATAATGCATACTTTGGAATACCTGGAAAACACACACACATACATGCATATGTATAAATTAAAGTATGCTTTTAATTAAAATATACATGAACAAAAGTACACAAATTATATCAGAGCTTGATGAATTTTTCTCAATCTGAAGAGGTCATATAACCAGCACTTAAGTAAAAAAAAAGAAAAAAAGGGAAACCACAATGTCAATATCTTCCTAGGTGACTCCTCTTGTCCCCTGATAATCACCATTTTCCTTTCGAGGATAAACACTATTTGCGCTTCTAATACCTATATCAGTTTATTTGTTTTGGAATGTTATATAATCCAATCATGCATTATATGCTTTTTGTGTCTGCTCAACATTTTGATTGTGGAAATAATCTATAATGTTACATGTAGCTGTGTAGCATTGCTATGTGTACAATGTTCTGTTGTGTAATTATAGAAAAATTATCCATTCTACCATTGGTGGATAAGTGTGAATTGTGTTGTCTCTAATTTTTTTTTTGTCTTATTACAAATAGTATTGTAGTGGACATTTTTTATATATCATTTGGTGAAAAAATGTATATATGTACACTCAGAAGTGAGATTTGTGGACTGTAAGATACGCATAAATTCATGTTTACCATATATTGCCAAAGAGTTTTCTGAATAAGTTTTATCCACTTAACCTTCTACCATCCATGTATGAGAATGCAATTTGATTTACATCTTTGCTCATGTTTGTGTACATATCTATTGAACATTCTTGGCACTCTGGCAAATTTTTCCTGGTATCACATTATGATTTTTCTTTTTCTTTTTTTCTGATCTCTGGTAAAGTTAAATCCTTATGTTTACCTCTTTTGCTAATTGCTTGTTCAAATCTTTTGCCATTTTACTGTTGCATTGTCTTTTGTTTTTATAAATTTTAAAGACTCTATGTATTTGGCTTTACTTTCTGATCTGGAGGAAAATAAATATGATACAAGAAAGAGCAAGACTATTAATTTTTGTAAATTTTATAAGTTTTTGCATTGCCAAATTTAGCTGAGCACATTAGTTGTAATTCTAAAACATATTTGAAGCATTATTCCTCAGTGATAAAGAGTATTTTCTCCTTACCAATGTAATATATTACACTGATGTGCTATTGTAGAGATTTGATAGAAGAAAATAAAATGACAAATATAGATACAACAGTGGCAAAAACAGTTCAGGCAGAAGGAGACTTATTTATTACAAAAATAATCTATGTAAATATTGTAAGGTTCTAGTGAATGCTTACCACCAAAATATATACAGAGACATTCATCCCTGAAAAGGAGCTGTCTGTCAGCAAGACTGAACAGAGGCAAGGAGAAGGGGGGCAGCTAGCAATGAGGGTATCTCTCTTCCTCCATTGTAGACCCTCAGTGAGGAGAAAGGATCACATGGGAAGCACCACTATGATACACATTTTCACATCAACTGGTTATGTAACTATTTTACCATCATTTATATATGAGTTTAATTTAACTTTTAACCACTGGCATATTGCTTATTTTGTATGTTTGTTTTCTGACTTATTTTTGATTTAGCTCCTTGGGTTCACATTTACTACTTAAAATTTCCCATTCAAATATGAATATAATTACCATATATTGGCTACCTATGTCTCTGCCAAAACACAAATTAAAAGATTGCTAAATGGAATATCCAAAATGGTCAGCTCTTTTCAATATTACAAGGTAGTTATCCTCCTCTCCTTCCTCCATAAAACACAGCTCTCAATAGTTGAGCCCTCATATTAGTATATTGCAATTATCTCTTAATAGGATATAAATCTTTTGGTTCTAAAATACCATTTTAAAGTTGTCATTAAAATGTGACTGATTACCAGTTCTTAAGACATTTAATGACTCAGTGTGAAATTGACCTAGTTGCTGGGTTGGTAAGGGAGCAACTTATTTATATCTCCTTAATGATCATTAAATGTCTTTCTGGAGTGATGAATCAGGGGATAGTAAAACAATAGGTAGGAAGATTGCAAAGGAAAGTGGGCATTCCTGAAAGGTTCATTCTAGGCTCCCACAGCACTCGGTGCTACAAGGAGGACTTATTACCTTAGTCATCTTTTCAGGGTAGTGTATGCATCCTGGATAACAGGTAAATTATCCCTAGTTTAAACTAGTGTATGCCAGCCTCCCATCACCAGAATTCAAAATCTAAGCAATATTTTAATATATCTTCTCCAACTTAATGCTCTTATGCAATGAGGCATTAAGTTCTGTCCATAATACTATAATAACATTGCTCCTTTTGCTTTTCTTGTAATCACCACTGCACCTACCAAAGTGCAGGTATTTACTTCTATACTATTTTTGAAATCTTCTTTTTAAATAGTCTAATTCATGTCTCTCCCCTATCCTACCCATTTTCAATAAAGCAAGTCTAATGTCTGACTTTGACGTTTATTACATAAATTTCTATGGAAAAGCTTTTACTTAACTCCTTGTTGTCTCTAGAGTGAATTCAAATTTTTGACTATTCATTCTCTCTGTCTTCACTTATCACCATTGCTTCATTCACTCTAGGATCCAAATCAGTGTATCCAAATTTTTGATGGTGTTGTTCAAGCATGTCATCTGTTATGATTCCACACCAAGGTCACAATTCACTATTAGAGAGGAATGGGCAAAGAAGATCTGATTTCTAGGTGTATCGCTTCTTCACATGGAACAGATCTCTCTTTCCCCTTCTCCCTACCCTTATGTCTTTCTTCAGACTTCCTCTTTTTCTGCAGCCTACAATGGCCTTCCATCTCCACATTCAAATGTGAGGCTCACTTCAAATGCCTCATTGAAAGGTAAAATAAGAAATATAAAATAAAATTGACTTGATATAAACACAATTTTACAAATATTGTCTCACAGATCACTGTTACTTAAAATTTTGGTAGAAGCTACTAGCTGTTTACCAAAACCTACTTTCTATATAAGTGATGTTTCTCTGCTTCCCAAGCATTTAGGCATAACCAGGTGACTAAGTATTTGACAAAGGAGTACAAACAGATAATGTTTGTCACTTCCAGATGTTTGCACATTCTTTCTGTGTTTTCTCTCCTCTTCCAGTGAAAAGAGGAAGATGAAAATGGCAAAACAACCAGGTGGAAAGTATTGGAGACTCTATATTAGAGTTATCCAAAGAAACAGAAGAAATATATATATATATATACACACATATATAAGACTTCCCTGGTGGTTCAGACAGTAAAAGCATCCGTCTACAATCCTGGAGACCCAAGTTCAATTCCTGGGTCGGGAAGATCTCCTGGAGAAGGAAATGGCAACCCACTCCAGTATTCTAGCCTGGAAAATCCCATGCATGGAGGAGCCTGGTAGGCTACAGTCAGTCAATGGGGTCACAAAGAGTTGGATATGACTGAGAGACTTCACTTTCTTTTCACACACACACACATATATATATATATATATATATATACATATGTGTGTGTGTGTGTATATATATATATATATGTCATTCACATAAAATATAAACATAGATAAAGTGATTTATTTCAAGAAGTTGGCCTAAGCCCTTGTGAGAACTGACTAGCGCAGAATTACTAGGACAGGCTAGAAATTTGGAAACAGATGCTACAGTCTTGAAGCAGAATATTTTCTCCTTCTGGGGATACTCAGTTTTGCCCTTAAGGCATTTCCACTGATTAGGTGAAACTCAATACATCACAGGAGATAATCTCCTTTACTTAAAATTAACTGATTGTATATGTTATCAACATTTACAAACTACTTTAGTACCAGCACAGGAATTAGTGTTGGATTGAATAACTGAACATTACATCATAGCCAAGCTGACACATAAAATTATTCCAGAGTTTCTACATGATTACATGGAAGTGGGCTTCCTTGATCATCTGGGCACGCACACAGAAATGTTATGCAAGTAAGAACTGAAAGTTTTTATTGTTTTAAGCCATTGAAATTTTGAGATTTGTTTTCCTCAACTAAACTTACTCCAAATAGTATAAAAAATATTCTGGATAGAGATTTTTCCAGTCTTACTTCAAAGAATAGATGAAAGTAGCCTTAATTAAGCATTAAATGTCGATATGCTAGTAAATTTAACTCTGAGGTTTTCAGTAGGTTTATTATCTTTAGAAAGTTAAACATTTGTTAAAATGTGGTTGATACTTTAATTTGCCTATGATGAACACATTTTTCATGGTACTATTTAAAGGTGAATATCCACCAACTTTCATTTTAGATTATCACCTCTTTGAAATTAGTGGCGTGAATTTTACTGTGGTTTTAAAAATGTTGAGATTTTGGGTTAAATGTTTCCAGAAGAGAGATAGCTATTAGCTTGGCTCTAAGCTTTTGATGTAGTCCTCAAACAGCTAAAGGGGCAAAGATGCAGTAGTCACGTGGCTTTAGGATGTAAACCTCAAAATTGCAGAGGCAATTGTTTGTTTGATTTGGTTGATATTCAGCCAAAATCTATGAGCTCATAGTCACTGGAATTAACTATATTTACTACTACCAGAATGAAATTCCAATCATTCAGTGTGTAGCCCTGATAATAATCCTATATGACTAGGGGCTGCTTCTTCAACATTATTTCCACCTAATTTATAATCAAGATGTTCAATTAATAATTGTAGCACTTTATGCAGTGTTAAGTCAGCTGAAAAATATGTGATTTTTCCACTTTTCATTTTTCACAATGCTGAGAAATGCATAATAACCTGAAAAAATGATTATTTTCTGTCAGGAAAGCAGTGATTATTAACAGACTAATGGGAAAAGGAAAGGATTTTAAGAGAAAAGCTGAAAAGTTGATTGAGTTCTGTAAAAATTAAAGGCAAAAACTACTGCAAAAATAAAGCAGCTCTGTCTACAACATTTTTTTTAATTATTAAAGGTTTAGAAAAGAAAACTGATCCAGGTAGGAAAGATGATCATCTCTTTGGGTGCTTTCTCCATGGAGTCTGCCAGAGATCTGCTGAATTCCTTCATTTATTTTGACTCAGTTTGTGTTTACTTAGACTATTAGTGTTACTTTCTCCATCCACTTCTTGGGTGTTATTTTTCTATATTTTTAAGCTAACCAATTAACAAGTGTTAATTTAGCTTAATTCAATTCATTATTAATTTGATTGATACTTATGTAAAATATTTCTCTCAGTGCTAAAGGAATGAAAAAGAGAAAATATAGCAAGCAATGAAATAATGGTTACCACTTCACTGTGCTAAGTGCTTTACATTGAATTATCATAATCCTATGAAGTAGACCTAAACAAAATTCTGTGAAAGTGAGGATTCAACAAAGTTAAATTTGAGCTGTGTTTAAAATCTCAGTACATGGGAGAACCAATAGCTATTCTAGGAAGCAGGGACAAGTCTAGTTTGACTAGAGGGTACAGACAGTATACAGAGGTTTAACAGATAAACTTGGAATTGGAGGGTCATATATCATGTATGCTATCACAAGACAAACTGACACTTGACTCAAAATAATATATCAACCACCCTGTTAGGTCTTTTAACAGCTGAATCATTTGAGCTAAGATGATACACAGCTGCCCTTTTAGCATTTGAGGGAGAGAAAAGAAGATTTATTTCAATTTATTCCATCTTATAGATTCCATTTATACATTATTAGGAATTTGTTTTCACTTCCCTAGGATAGTTAATAAGGGTTCTTGAGTGAATGAAACACAGAGATAGTTCACTTAAGGAACCATTCATGTCCTGACAGACCTAGATGAAGCCTTATATGTGGAGGACACAGGACTGGTAGTGGGAGGTTGGGGTCACTGAAGGAGAAGCGCCCAGTACACTAGATGCTTGGCAGAGGGGTGGTAATGAGGAGATAAAGGTCACTGGGAAAAGTAAGACATAACAGATTTACCCCAGTGCAAGTACATTCCATTTTCCTCTCTTGTAGATATCAAGGTTAGTGTCAGAAGAAGGCTACTTCAAAAAGGAGTAAATCAGGAATAGTATCCTTAAGGTCTAAGCTGGCTTGGGTGATTAAGAAGTCATTTCCTTCTTCTGGATCTAGATTTGCAGGCACTACTTGAGCAAAGGATTAATAGACAAATAGGATAATGGCATGTAATTTACCAGGACGAACAAAAAAGAAAAGAAAAATTCTCTCTTTCTTGCTTGCTTTAAGAGGGAGAATTATTAGAACTGCTAGAGTCCAGAGACGTGATATATCCACGTGGACAGAAGAGAATTTTTGAAATCATTATCCAACTCTTCATTTGCTTGTATATTGAAGAAAATTATATATTTATAAACAAGGAACTTGAGGCCTACACAAACAGTGATCTGCATAAAGTAACATCAAATTAGTAACAGTTTTTCAAACAAATACCCCATTATGCTAGTTGCTTTATTACCTCCAAAATAAGTCTAAGGAAGGAATTTTGTTATTTTTCCAAAGATATGAAGACAACATGAGGGTTTCATGTTAAAGTTGTAAAACTTTTTGCTGATGTTGCATCAGCCTTGTATGTGATTGGTTCTTATTGATGAAGCAGAAAATTCGTGATCAAAATTAATCCCACTGGTATCTAAGAAGTGAGGAACTCTTTGGAAGGTAAACAAGAGATAGCATTGATTTTGTTCAATATATTCCAATGTTTAATGTACTGAAATGAGTCCAAACCTTTGACTGGCGAAGGTCTGCAATGGATTTTTATTTTATATGAAAAAAAAACATTTTTCAAGTTATTTCCAGAGGTTGAAATTACTTTTTGTGTAAACTCAGCTAAACTGTTTGGAGTTAGTCCTTGAAAGATGACCTCAATCATTTTCAAGGTCAAGGGAGAGTGAAATATAGTTCCCCAAATATTAATAATTCTTGGATTCCCAGGTGGCGCAGGTGATAACCAACCTGCCTGCCAACGCAGGAAACATAAGAGACAGGGTTCAATCCCTGGGTTAGGAAGATTCCCTGAAGGGGGACATGACAACCCACATCAGTATTTTTGCCTGGAGAACCCAATGGACAGAGGAGTCTGTCTGGTTACAGTCCATGGGGTTGCAAAGGGTCAGACATGACTGAAGCGACTTAGCATTCATGAATGACTTTTAGGGAAACTTAGAAGACCTATAACATATGATATGGAATTGCCAAGTGTCCTTACCATTTCCAAGTCTCTTTCCAACCATTGTTAACAATGTTTGAAATTAAAGTTTGTAGACTTCTCCTTTGGATCTCAAAGTTTAGTCTCCCTGAGTTCCTTTTTGAAATGCAATATCCTCTATGAGCTAATACTTTAAACCTTTGTCAGCCAAAAATCCCCTAGAATTACTAAGTGTTAGTTGGGAGCACATAGATACCTAAGGGTAAAAATACAGAAAGGGGCATCAAAGGTTGGAAGGGAAATACTGAAAACTGTGAAATAAGGCTATCAAAAGGGGAGAAACTAAGATGGCGGAGGAATAGGACGGGGAGAACACTCTCTCCCCAATAAATATACCAAAAGAACTTTTAAAGGCCGAGCAAACTCCAAAAAACAGGAACTGAATGCTGGCAGAGGACATCGGGCATCTGGAGAGGCGACCCAGTGCCGACGTGAGGAGTAACAGTGAGGAAACCTAGACTCACCCACCAGAAAACCACACAAGCCTTTCCACCCAGGAAACTTCGACAAACCACGCATCCAACCCCTCCCATAGAGAGGAATCCCCACAATAAAGGGACAACACAGCAAGATAAACAAGATGAAAAGGCAGAGAAATACCCAGCAAGTAAAGGAACAGGATAAATACCCCCTAGACCAAACAAAAGACGAAGAGATAGGAAGTCTACCTGACAAAGAATTCCGAATAATGATAGTGAAAATGATCCAAAACCTGGAAAATAAGTTGGAGTTACAGCTCAATAACCTGCAGGCAAGGATTGAGAAGATGCAGGTAAGCTTTAACAAAGACTTAGAAGAAATGAAAAAGAGACAAAATACAATGAATAATGCAATAAATGAGATCAAAAACACTCTGGAGGGAATCAACAGTAGAATAACAGAGATAGAAGACAGAATAAGTGAGGTAGAAGACAGAATGACAGAAATAAATGAAACAGAAAGGAAAAATGAAAAAAGAATTAAAAGAAATGAAGACAACCTTAGAGACCTCTGGGACAATATTAAACGCACCAATATTCGAATCATAGGAGTCCCAGAAGAAGAAGACAAAAAGAAAGACCATCAGAAAATTCTTGAAGAGATAATTGTAGAAAACTTCCCTAAATTGGGGAAGCAAATAGCCACTCAGGTCCAAGAAACACAGAGAATCCCAAATAGAATGAACCCCAAGCGGGACACCCCAAGACACATATTAATCAAATTGGCAAATATCAAATACAAAGACCAAATATTAAAAGCAGCAAGGGAGAAGCAAAAGATAACTCACAAGGGGAATCCCATAAGGATAACAGCTGATCTCTCAACAGAAACGCTTCAGGCCAGAAGGGAATGGCAAAACATACTTAAAGTCATGGAAGAAAACAATCTGCAACCCCGACTACTCTACCCAGCAAGGATCTCATTCAAATTTGAAGGAGAATTCAAAATTTTCTCAGACAAGCAGAAACTGAGAGAATTCAGCAATACCAAACCAGCCCTCCAACGAATGCTAAAGGATCTTTCCTAGATAGGAAACACCGATGGGATAGATAATCTGGAGCCCAAAACAATAAAATAAATGGCAGCGGGATCATACTTATCAATAATTACCTTAAATGTAAACGGGCTGAATGCCCCAACCAAAAGACAAAGATTGGCCGATTGGATACAGAAACAAGACCCCTATATATGTTGTCTACAAGAGACCCACCTCAAACCTAGGGACACATATAGACTGAAAGTTAAAGGCTGGAAAAAGATATTCCATGCAAATAAAGACCAAAAGAAAGCAGGAGTGGCAATACTCATATCTGATAAAGTAGACTTTAAAATAAAGGCAGTAAAAAGAGATAAAGATGGACATTACATAATGATCAAAGGATCAATCGAGGAAGAAGAAATAACAATTATAAATATTTATGCACCTAACATAGGAGCTCCACAATATGTAAGGCAAATGCTAACAAATATGAAAGGGGAAATCAACAACAACACAATAATAGCAGGAGACTTTAATACACCACTCACACCAATGGATAGATCAACTAGACAGAAAAGTAACAAGGAAATTCAAACTTTAAATGAAACAATAGACCAACTAGACCTAATTGATATCTATAGGTCATTCCACCCCAAAACAAGGAATTTCACCTTTTTTTCAAGTGCACACGGGACCTTCTCCAGGATAGATCACATCTTGGGCCATAAATCTAACCTTGATAAATTCAAAAATATTGAAATCATCCCAAGCATCTTTTCTGACCACAATGCAGTGAGATTAGATATCAACTACAGGAGAAAACCTCTCAAAACTTCCAACATATGGAGGCTCAACAACACACTGCTGAATAACCAACAAATCGCAGAAGAAATTAAAAATGAAATTCAGTTATGCATGGCAACGAATGAAAATGAAAACACAACAGCTCAAAACCTATGGGACACTGTGAAAGCAATGCTAAGGGGAAAGTTCATAGCAATACAAGCTCACCTCAGGAAACAAGAGAAAAATCAAATAAATGACCTTACTATACACCTAAAGCAACTAGAAAGGGAAGAGATGCAGAAGCCCAGGTCTAGTAGAAGGAAAGAAATCTTAAAGATCAGGGCAGAAATTAATGCAAAGGAATCAAAAGTGACCATAGCAAAAATCAACCAAGCCAAAAGCTGGTTCTTTGAGAAGATAAATAAAATTGACAAACCGTTAGCCAGACTCATCAAGAAACAAAGGGAGAAGAACCAAATCAACAGAATTAGAAATGAAAACGGAGAGATCACAACAGAAAACACAGAAATACAAAGGATCATAAGAGACTATTATCAGCAACTATATGCAAATAAACTGGACAATTTGGATGAAATGGACAAATTCCTAGAAAAGTACAACTTTCCAAGACTAAACCAGGAAGAGATAGATAATATTAATAGACCCATCACAAGCATGGAAATTGAAACTGTAATCAGAAATCTTCCAAAAAACAAAAGCCCAGGACCAGATGGCTTCACAGCTGAATTCTACCAAAAATTTAGAGAAGAGCTAACACCTATTCTACTCAAACTCTTCCAGAAAATTGCAGACGAAGGTAAACTTCCAAACTCATTCTATGAGGCCTCCATCACCCTAATTCCAAAACCTGGCAAAGATGCCACAAAAAAAGAAAACTACAGGCCAATATCACTGATGAACTTAGATGCAAAAATCCTCAACAAAATTCTAGCAAATAGAATCCAACAACACATCAAAAAGATCATACATCATGATCAAGTAGGCTTTATCCCAGGGATGCAAGGATTCTTCAATATTCGTAAATCGATCAATGTAATACACCACATTAACAAATTAAAAAATAAAAATCACATGATTATCTCAATAGATGCAGAGAAAGCCTTTGACAAAATTCAACATCCATTTATGATAAAAACCCTCCAAAAAGCAGAAATAGAAGGAACATACCTCAACATAATAAAAGCTATATATGACAAACCCACAGCAAACATTATCCTCAATGGTGAAAAACTGGAAGCATTCCCCCTGAAATCAGGGACAAGACAAGGGTGCCCACTCTCACCACTACTATTCAACATAGTTTTGGAAGTTTTGGCCACAGCAATCAGAGCAGATAAAGAAATCAAAGGAATACAGATTGGAAAAGAAGAAGTAAAACTCTCTCTGTTTGCTGATGACATGATCCTCTATATTGAAAACCCTAAAGACTCTACGAGAAAATTACTAGAGCTCATAAGTGAATATAGCAAAGTTTCAGGATACAAAATCAACACACAGAAATCCCTGGCATTCCTATACACTAACAGTGAGAAATCAGAAAGAGAAATTAAGGAAACAATCCCATTCACCATCGAAACAAAAAGAATAAAATACTTAGGAGTATTTCTACCTAAAGAATCAAAAGACTTGTATATAGAAAACTATAGAACACTGATGAAAGAAATCAAGGAGGACACAAACAGATGGAGAAATGTACCGTGCTCATGGATTGGAAGAATCAATATAGTGAAAATGAGTATACTACCTAAAGCAATCTATAGATTCAATGCAATTCCTATCAAGCTACCAGAGGTCTTCTTCAAAGAATTAGAACAAATAATTTCTCAATTTGTATGGAAATATAAAAAACCTCGTATAGCCAAAGCAATCTTGAGAAAGAAGAATGGAACTGGCGGAATCAACCTACCTGACTTTAGGCTATACTACAAATCCACAGTCATTAAGACAGTATGGTACTGGCACAAAGACAGAAACATAGATCAATGGAACAGAATAGAAAGCCCAGAGATAAATCCACGCATCTATGGACACCTTATCTTTGACAAAGGAGTCAAGAATATACAATGGAGAAAAGACAACCTCTTTAACAAGTGGTGCTGGGAAAACTGGACAGCCACTTGTAAAAGAATGAAACTAGATCACTTTCTAACACCAAACACAAAGATAAACTCAAAATGGATCAAAAATCTAAGCATAAGACCAGAAACTATAAAACTCCTAGAGGATAACATAGGCAAAACACTCTCTGCTATAACCCAAAGTGGGATACTCCATGACCCACCTCCCAGAATACTGGAAACAAAAACACGAATAAACAAATGGGACCTAATTAAAATTAAAAGCTTTTGCACAACAAAGGAAACTATAAGCAAGGTGAAAAGACAGCCTTCAGAATGGGAGAAAATAATAGCCAATGAAGCAACAGACAAACAATTAATCTCAAAAAT
>SRVM01039546.1:0-23836 GCA_007570785.1 Antilocapra americana | reverse complement strand
TCCTCTATGGTCCACTTCCTAGTGTAAAAGAGTAAGTAATAAAATAAATAAAAGAAAAATAAACTGATAGGACCTGATTAAACTTAAATCTTTTGCACAGCAATGGAAACTATAAGCAAGGTGAAAAGACAATACACCGGATGGGACAAAATGATATCAAATCAAACAACTCGTACAGGATTAAACTCCAAAATATGCAAGTAGGTCATCCAACTCAATACCAGCAAAAGAAAGAACCCAATCAAAAAGTGGGAACAAGACCTAAACAGACATTTCTCCAAAGAAGACATACAAATGAGTAACGAACACATGAAAAGATGCTCAACATCACTCATTATCCGAGAAATGCAAATCAAAACCACAATAAGGTACCATTTCACACCAGTCAGAATGGCTGCATTCCAAAAGTCTACAAGCAATAAATGCTGGAGAGGATATGGAGAAAAGGGAACCCTCTTACACTGTTGGTTGCAATGCAAACTAGTACAGCCCCTATGGAGAACACTGTGGAGATTCCGTAAAAAGCTTGAAATAGAACTGCCATATGACCCAGCAATTCCACTACTGGGCATACACTCCGAGCAAACCTGAATTGAAAGAGATACATGATTCCCAATATTCATCGCCACATTGTTTACAACAGCCAGGAAATGGAAGCAACCTAGATGTCCATCAGCAGGCGAATGGATAAGGAAACTGTGTTACATATAAACAATGGAATATTACTCAGCTATTTAAAGGAACACATTGGAGTCAGTTCTAATAGGGTGGATGAAACTCGAGCCTATTATACAGAGTGAAGTAACCCAGAAGGAAAAACAACAATACAGTATACTAACGCATATATAAGGAATTTAGAAAGATGGTAACGATAATCCTGTTTGCAAGACCGCAAAAGAGGAAAATTTTTAAACTACTATAGAACTTATAATCCAAAAATTAACAAAACATTATTGAAAGAAATAAAAGAACATCCAAATGAATGGAAAGTCAGCCCACGTTCATGGATTTAAAAACTCAATATTGTTTAGATGGTAATATTTCCCCAAACTGAACTAGGGATTCAACATAATCCCATACATAATTCTAGATCGTGAATTTGGAGATACTGATAACCTAATTTTGAGATTCACAATGAAAGTCTAGGTACACAGAATAGCCAAAACATTCTAGATAAAGAAGGAAAAAAAAAAACCCTGAAGATTCACAATTCCTGATTTCAAAACTAACTACCGTATTTATTCCTTGTAGACTTTTGGATGGCAGCCATTCTGACTGCTGTGAAATGGCACCTCATTGTCGTTTTGATTTGCATTTCTCTTTTAATGAGGATGTTGAGCATCTTTTCATGTGTTTGTTAGCCATTTGTATGTCTTCTTTTGAGAAATGTCTGTTTAGTTGTTTGGCCCACTTTTTGATTGGGTCCTTTATTTTTCTGGAATTGAGCTGCAGGAGTGGGTGGTATATTTTTGAGATTAATTGCTCATCCATTGCTTCATTTGCTTTTATTTTCTCCCATTCTGATGGCTTCCTTTTCACCTTCATTTCCGTTTCCTTTGCTGTGCAGATGCTTTTAATTTTAGTTAGGTACCCTTTGTTTAAACCCAATGGCTTTTAATAGTCTTCTTTGACTTCTTTTTTTTATTGTTTTTGCCATACATTGCCATGATATCCCCATGGGTTTACATATGCTTCCCTTTCGGAACCTCCCTCCCTCCTCCCTTCCCCCTGGGAAATCTCGCTGCACCAGCCCAGAGCATCAAACCTGGGCTGGCGATTGATTAGACACATGACAATTAACATGCTTCAATGGCCTTCTCCCATATCATCCCACCCTTACCCTCATCCAGAAAGTTCACGACTCTATTCTATACATCTGAGTTCCTTTGGCTGTCTCACATGTTGGGTTTTCATTACGGTCTTTCTAAATTCAATATATATGTGTTAATATACTGTATTGTTGTTTTTGCTTCTGGCTTACTTCACTCTGGATAATGGGCTCCAGTTTCGTCCATCTGAGTAGAGTTGCTTCAAATGAATTTTTTTTAATGCTGAGTAATATTCCATTGTGTATATGTACCACAGCTTTCTTATCCATTCGTCAGTTGATGGACACCTAGGTTGCTTCCATGCCCTGGCTGTTGTAAAGAATGCGGCGATGAACATTGGGAATCATGTATCTCTTTCAATTCAGGTTTCCTCGGAGTGCATGCCCAGCAGTGGGATTGCTGGGTCATATGGCAGTTCTATTTCAAGCTTTTTGCAGAATCTCCACACTGTTCTCCATTGTGGCTGTATTAGTTTGCATTCCCACCAACAGTGTAAGAGGGTTCCCTTTTCTCCATATCCTCTCCAGCATTTATTGGTTGTAGACTTTTGAAATGCAGCCATTCTGACTGATGTGAAATGGTACCTTATTGTGGTTTTGATTTGTATTTCTCTGATAATGAGTGATGTTGAGCATCTTTTCATGTATTTGTTAGCCATTTTTACATCTTCTTTGGAGAAATGTCTGTTAAGTTCTTTGGCCCACTTTTTAATTGGGTTGTTTATTTTTCTAGAATGTAGCTGCAGGAGTTGGTTGTATATTTTTGAGATTAATTGTTTGTCTGTTGCTTCATTGGCTATTATTTTCTCCCATTCTGAAGGCCGTCTTTTCACTTTGCTTTTCATTTCATTTGTTGTGCAAAAGCTTTTAATTTTAATTGGGTCCCATTTGTTTATTCGTGTCTTTATTTCCAATATTCTGGGAGGTGGGTCATGGAGTATCCCGCCTTGGGTTATGGCAGAGAGTGTTTTTCCTATGTTATCCTCTAGGAGTTTTATAGTTTCTGAACTTATGCTTAGATCTTGGATCCATTTTGAGTTTATCTTTGTGTATGGTGTTAGAAAGTGATCTAGTTTCATTCTTTTACAAGTGGCTGTCCAGTTTTCCCAGCACCACTTGTTAAAGAGGTTGTCTTTTCTCCATTGTATATTCTTGCCTCCTTTGTCAAAGATAAGGTGTCCATATATGTGTGGATTTATTTCTGTGCTTTCTATTTTGTTCCATTGATCTATATTTCTGTCTTTGTGCCAGTACCATACTGTCTTAATGACTGTGGATTTGTAGTATAGCCTAAAGTCAGGTGGGTTGATTCCGCCAGTTCCATTCTTCTTTCTCAAGTTTGCTTTGGCTATACGAGGTTTTTTGTATTTCCATACAAATTGAGAAATTATTTGTTCTAATTCTTTGAAAAAGACCTGTGGTAGCTTGATAGGAATTGCACTGAATCTATAGATTTCTTTGGGTTGTATACTCATTTTCACTATATTGATTCTTCCAATCACTAACATGGCACATTTCTCCATCTGTTTGTGTCCTCCTTGATTTCTTTCATCAGTGTTCTATAGATTTCTACATACAAGTCTTTTGATTCTTTAGGTAGAAATATTCCTAAGTATTTTATTCTTTTTGTTTCCATGGATAATGGAATTGTTTCCTTAATTTCTCTTTCTGATTTCTCACTGTTAGTGTATAGGAATGCCAGGGATTTCTGTGTGTTGATTTTATATCCAAAAACTTTGCTATATTCACTGATTAGCTCTAGTAATTTTCTTGTAGAGTCTTTAGGGTTTTCAATATAGAGGATCATGTCATCTGCAAACAGAGAGAGTTTTACTTCTTCTTTTCCAATCTGGATTCTTTGATTTCTTTATCTGCTCTGATTGCTGTGGCCAAGACTTCCAAAACTATGTTGAATAGTAGTGGTGAGAGTGGGCACCCTTGTCTTGTTCCTGATTTCAGGGGGAATGCTTCCAGCTTTTCACCATTGAGGATAATGTTTGCTGTGGGTATGTCATATATAGCTTTTATTATGTTGAGGTATGTTCCTTCTATTCCTACTTTTTGGAGGGTTTTTATCATAAACGGATGTTGAATTTTGTCAAAGGAATTCTCTGCATCTATTGAGATAATCATGTGATTTTTATTTTTTAATTTGTTAATGTGGTGTTTTACATTGATCAATTTACGAATATTGAAGAATCCTTGCATCCCTGGGATAAAGTCTACTTGATCATGATGTATGATATTTTTGATGTGTTGTTGGATTCTATTTGCTAGAATTTTGTTGAGGATTTTTGCATCTAATTTCATCAGTAGTATTAGCCTGTAGTTTTCTTTTTTGTGACATCTTTGCCAGGCTTTGGAATTAGGGTGATGTTGGCCTCATAGATTGAGTTTGAAAGTTTACCTTCCTCTGCAAATTTCTGGAAGAGTTTGAGTAGAATAGGTGTTAGCTCTTCTCTAAATTTTTGGTAGAATTCACCTGTGAAGTCATCTGGTCCTGGGATTTTGTTTTTTGGAAGATTTCTGATTACAGTTTCAATTTCTGTGCTCGTGATGGGTCTTTTAATATAATCTATCTCTTCCTGGTTTAGTCTTGGAAAGTTATACTTTTCTAGGAATTTGTCCATTTCATCCACATTGTCCAGTTTATTTGCATATAGTTGCTGATAATAGTCTCTTATGATCCTTTGTATTTCTGTGTTTTCTGTTGTGATATCTCCATTTTCATTTCTAATTCTGTTGATTTGGTTCTACTCCCTTTGTTTCTTGATGAGTCTGGCTAATGGTTTGTCAATTTTATTTATCTTCTCAAAGAACCAGCTTTTGACTTGGTTGATTTTTGCTATGGTCACTTTTGTTTCCTTTGCATTTATTTCTCCCCTGATCTTTAAGATTTCTTTCCTTCTACTAGACCTGGGCTTCTGCATCTCTTCCCTTTCTAGTTGCTTTAGGTGTAAAGTAAGGTCATTTATTTGATTTTTTTTCTTGTTTCCTGAGGCGAGCTTGTATTGCTATGAACTTTCCCCTTAGCATTGCTTTCACAGTGTCCCATAGGTTTTGGGCTGTTGTGTTTTCATTTTCATTCATTTCCATGCATAACCACATTTCATTTTTGATTTCTTCTGTGATTTGGTGGTTATTCAGCAGTGTGTTGTTGAGCCTCCATATGTTGGAAGTTTTGAAAGGTTTTCTCCTGTAGTTGATATCTAATCTCACTCCATTGTGGTCAGAAAAGATGCTTGGGATGATTTCAATATTTTTGAATTTATCAAGGTTAGATTTATGGCCCAGCATGTGATCTATCCTGGAGAAGGTCCCGTGTGCACTTCAGAAAAAGGTGAAATTCCTTGTTTTGGGGTGGAATGACCTATAGATATCAATTAGGTCTAGTTCGTCTATTGTATCATTTAAGGTTTGAATTTCCTTGTTTCTTTTCTGTCTAGTTGATCTGTCCATTGGTGTGAGTGGTGTATTATAGTCTCCCACTATTATTGTGTTGTTGTTGATTTCCCCTTTCATACTTGTTAACATTTGCCTTACATATTGTGGGGCTCCTATGTTAGGTGCATAAATATTTATAATTGTTATTTCTTCTTCCTGGATTCATACTTTGAACATTATGTAATGTCCATCTTTATCTCTATTCACTGCCTTTATTTTAAAGTCTACTTTATCAGATATGAGTATTGCCACTCCTGCTTACTTTTGGTCTTTATTTGCATGGAATATCTTTTTCAAGCCTTTAATTTTCAGTCTATATGGGTCCCTAGGTTTGAGTTGGGTCTCTTGTAGATAACATATGTAGGGGTCTTGTTTCTGTATCCAATCCGCCAATCTTTGTCTTTTGGTTACGGCATTCAGCCCGTTTACATTTAAGGTAATTATTGATAAGGATGATCCCGCTGCCATTTATTTTATTGTTTTGGGTTCCAGATTATCTATCCCATTCGTGTTTCCTATCTAGGCAAGTTCCTTTGGCATTCGTTGGAGGGCTGGTTTGGTGTTGCTGAATTCTCTCAGTTTCTGCTTGTCTGAGAAAATTTTGAATTCTCCTTCAAATTTGAATGAGATCCTTGCTGGGTACAGTAGTCGGGGTTGTAGATTGTTTTCTTCCATGACTTTAAGTATATTTTGCCATTCCCCTCTGGCCTGAAACTTTTCTGTTGAGAGATCACCTATCAGTTATCCTTATGGGATTCCCCTTGTGAGTTTTTTTTTTTTTTGCTTCTCCCTTGCTGCATTTAATATTTGGTCTTTGTATTTGATATTTGCTAATTTGATTAATATGTGTCTTGGGGTGTCCGCTTGGGGTTCATTCTATTTGGGACTGTCTGTGTTTCTTGGACCTGAGTGGCTCTTTGCTTCCCCAATTTAGGGAAGTTTTCTACAATTATCTCTTCAAGAATTTTCTGATGGTCTTCCTTTTAGTCTTCTTCTTCTGGGATTCCTATGATTCGAATATTGGTGTGTTTAATATTGTCCCAGAGGTCTCTAAGTTTGCCCTCCTTTGTTTTAATTCTCTTTTCATTTTTCCTTTCTGTTTCATTTATTTCTGCCATTCTGTCTTCTACCTCACTTATTCTGTCTTCTATCTCTGTTATTCTGCTGTTGGTTCCCTCCAGGGTGTTTTTGATCTCATTTATTGCATTATGTATTGTATTTTGACTCTTTTTCATTTCTTCTAAGTCCTTGTTAAAGCTTACCTGCATGTTCTCAATCCTTGCCTGCAGGTTATTGAGCCGCAACTCCAACATATTCTCCAGGTTTTGGATAATTTTCACTATCATTATTCGGAATTCTTTGTCAGGTAGACTTCCTATATCTTCGTCTTTTCTTTGCTCTAGGGGGTATTTATCCTGTTCCTTTACTTGCTGGGTATTTCTCTGCCTTTTCATCTTGTTTATCTTGCTGTGTTGTCCCTTTATTGTGGGGATTCCTCTCTGTGGGAGGGGTTGGATGTGTGGTTTGTCGAAGTTTCCTGTATGGGAAGGATTGTGTGGGTTTCTGTTGGGTGGGTCTAGGTTTCCTCACTGTTACTAGCAAGAGATAAGAATGGGGAGAAAGCAGTCAAGCCAATGATCTCACTCCCAGGTAGCAGTGGGTACTGGAGCTTAGATCTTAAAAGGTACAAAGTTGATACCAAGTATTAATGAGCAAATATTAAAAATCTAGAGTAAAAACTGGGTTCTCAAAAATACTTCAAAAAAACGGAAAATAAAAATAAAGGAAAAGAAAGAAAAAAGAAAAAAAATAGCAAGGACATAGCGGACTTAAAAATTCAAAAAAATAGAAGAAGGAAAATATATATATATAAAAGTTTAAAAAATTTAAAAGATGTTCCTAGTACAGTTATAATTAAGGCTTTCTCTGGTGCTGGTGTGTGCAGTGAAGTGAAGGGTCTGTAGATTTTCAGATGATTCCTTGGTCCGGCTTCTCCTTCTCACAGTCTATAGACTCCTTTCTATGCAGTCTGCGCCACCTGCAGGGATTTAATCAGCTACTCCTTTCAGTTTCAAAGCTGTTCGCTCCACTCAAATCAGCGTCCTCTCTTTGATGGTCTTTAAGTGTCTATTCAGCGCTTTGGAGTTTGCCCTGCTCCTGGTGAGAGGGCTTCCCCCGCACCCTCTGCTCAGGCTCTCTGTCGTCCGCCCAGCACAGTTGGGGAGTGGGGCTTCTCCTCTCCCCCGGCCCAGCTGCACAGTTTTCTCAGCGTGCAGCTGAGAGCAGGCCTTCTGGTTCGGGCTTGTCCTTCTCACGGTCTATAGTCTCTTTTCTATGCAGTCTGTGCCACCAGCAGGGATTTAATCTGCTACTCCTGTCAGTTCCAAAGCTGTTGGCTCTGCTAGCTTAAGCATCTTCTGTCTGCTGGTTTTTAAGTGTCTATTCAGCTCCTTGGAGTTTGCCCTGCTCCTGATGAGTGGGCTTCCCCCGCAGCCTCTGCTCAGGCTCCCTTTCGTCCACCCAGCACAGTTGGGGAGTGGGGCTTCTCCCCTCCCCCGGCCCAGCCGCTCAGTTTTCTCAGAGTGCAGCTGAGCACGTCTTCTAAGGTGTGTATTGCACTGATCGGTCCAGAATCCCCAGAGGTCTTGGTTAGACTCCCAGGGGCTGGGTTATGCCCACTGCTCTCCGGCGGGGGCTGGGCCAGTCTGCAGCCCACAGCTGCCCAGCTCCACCCGGCCAGCTGCCTCACTGTTGACTCCTCACTGCCCTTTGTTTTGTGCACGGGCCTGGGGGGGCTGCTTTTCCTGGGAGGTTAGGTACCTCGGGCTGCACCGTTCCCTGAGTGCGGCCTGCCCCACCCTGAGCAGGAGCAGTCCGCTTCAGCTAGTGGGGGGTGGGGTGCCCATGCTACCGCTCGGCTGTGCTTTGTAGCCAGAGACGTACCTTGCAGGGCTTAGCTATTAATCTGCTTTTACACCCAGCTATATTGCTCTCCAAGATTCACTGCAGATCTACCAGAGAGAATGCTCCCTGGTATTCGGAACTTTCTCCTCTTTTTTTTTTTCTCTTTATTCCAGACTCCCCTTCCGGGAAGGAACCCGTCCCAAGCTCTTTGTCTCTCCCTTTATTTTTTTTTTCCTTCCTTTTGTCCTACTTCCTCACATCGGCAATGTGTTGCCCCTCCAAATGCCCGATGTGTCCTGACAGCACTCAGTTCCTGTTTTCTGGAGTTTGATCTGCCTTTAACAGTTCTTTTGGTATATTTGTTGGGGAGAGAGTGTTCTCCCCGTCCTATTCCTCCGCAATCTTAGTTCCCTCCTCTTGTTTATTTTTGTACAACATTCTTTTCATTGCCTCCTCCATCCCTGTAGGAACCACTCCAAAACACTTTGCATCTCTTTTCAGACTTTCCAATTCCTCGAGTCACTTCATCTGTAGACCACCTTCTTCCTGGTGGGGGTTCATGAGGGGCTTAAGGAATTTAGGAGCAAGCACCTAAGGTGGAAAAAAGTAGTTAAGAACAGGTTGGGTGTGTTTTCTACTCCAATGAGCTTTAGAGACCCTAAGGCTTGGTAAATCCTCAGTCTGTTGCCCCAAGTTCAATACACAGTTTCCAAAAGATTATGCATCAGAGCAAAGAAAGTGTTAAAAGGCTCCTCCACTAATATTGTTGGGGACATCTCAACTCTCATATTCAGTAGGGAAGTTCAACGTGCTCCATCTACCAGAAATACATACATGATTAAAAGCAAAAAAAAAAGTAGGGTGCCAAAAGGCAAGAGACGGATGGCCATTGCACCACAATTCTTGACATATTCCCTTCCCCAGTGGTCCCTCATTTACAGTTATCATCAGGTAGGACCCACTGTGCGGCTGACCAATAGCTGAGCAGGACAAGTACCAGTATGTACCTCATTGGTAGTTGATTGCTTGTGGGCGGGGCCAAGGGTTTCACTGACCAGTGGCTGAGCAGGACCTGTTACTTAGTAACAGGATGTAGAGTAGTAAGGCACAGCAATGGCTACCTGCTGAGGGCTGTGCCCATGCTGCTCTGATATGTAAGGATTCTCTGGGTCCAGTGTGCCGGGATCTTTTTGATGGACTCCTTTCCAACCTCAGGTTTTGACTTCACATGATTGTTTATTTTTTGTACAGCATTCTTTTCATTGCATTCCCAGGCATGCCTGTTAGCAGTGCTTATCTATATGGCCCTTCAACAGCTTCCACTTGATCACAGCCACTGCGTGTATCATAGCTAATATTTCAAACCCAGCAAGAATGTGAAGGCAAGCCCACCTTGAGAACTACTTTGAAAAGCCTTGACATCAACGGAATGCTTATTGTTTTCACCGAGCAACAGGGTGGGATGAGCACAGACCTTTGCAGCTAGCCATTGGTGTGCTTGGTTTCAACCCACCCTGTTCCTAGGCAACAGGTGTTGCTCAGGCTTGCTTGGGGCCTCAGATGGCCCCATTCATAAGCAGCCAATTGTCAATGTGTGACCATTAGTTGTCCTGCTCAGCTAATGATTGAGATTACAGTGAGCCCAGCCGAAAGTTACTTTCATTGAAGGACCATTGGGGAAGTGACTAAATCAAGGGTGGTGCAGTGGTCATCAGGTGGAGTGTGAGAAATGAGGCAGATTCAGGCCTTCTTCTGGAGGGCCAGGAGCCTGTGCTTTTGTAGGAGGTCCTTGGTGGTTACCTATTTTATATATAGTGGTGTCTATATTTTAATCCCCTACTCCTGATTTATCCCTCCCCCCACCCACCTTCCCCTTTGGTAAACATCATTGTGGTTCTATGTAGAGTGTGTTTTTGATGTTCTTTGGGGAAGTTAGGTTTTAGTTTGATGTAGGCCTACTTTTCTCTTTCCGCTTTTGTTTCTATGCTTTTGGTGTCACATACAGAAATCATTTCTAAGATCGATGCTTGCAACTTCTTCAGTACGTTTTCCTCTACTAGTTTTATAATTTCAGATCTGACATTCAAATCTTGAATGAACTTTGAGTTTAGTTTTGCATATGGTATAAGGTGAGAGTCCAGTTTCATTCTTTTGCATTCAGATGTCAAGTCGCCCCCTGCAGTTAATTGAAGAGATTTCAAGGTGACATTTAATCGTGATCATCTCAAGGCAGAAATGGCTGACAAGTCTGTAGCAAAGGAAGTGGAGTGAGGAACATGGCCAGGAGCATGTAAAGTCTGGGGAGACCCACTTGATTCCTGCTGATATGTGGATGTGGTCCTGGGCAGATGGGTTCTGACTCTTAACACGTAGATTGCTCTTGACCTCTGCCAAGCAAGAGAAGCCTCTGGGCCATCAGGATTGTGCTCTTCTCATGAGTTCACGGGCACTGCTTTGGTGTTTGCGTTTGGTGTCATGCAAATGGGTGGTCTTAATACAAAGACATAGAGTTCCTCTTGACTACTGATAAAAGAAGCTTCTCATTTAAGTTCCCCTGACTGCTGATCCACTCTCTAGTTTATGGTTTGCACTCTATTTTCCACCAGATTCTCAGGCATACTTGGCAGAGGAGAGTGATTTTCTCCCTTGCAGTCTTAGGTAATTCGAATTCTGGTAATATTTTATATCACACAGTGTTGATTTCTAATATGTTGACCTCTCTGGCATGCGTTTCTGATAAGACACATACTCAAAAAACTTTCATAAAAGCTGCACGTCATAAACAGCAAGTGATTAGAGAACGTGAAGAAATTAATACTCAAGAGAATGATTTTGAACATTTCTTTGGGAGGTGACCGAAAGGCTGGCCTCAGATGGTTGCTAGTTTCTGAGGCACCAAAGACAGGATAGACACAGGCATGGAGGAAAGCAGAAGGTCTTAGGGAAATCACTGTATTAGTCAACTGAGTTTGTTATGGACACAGCCAGAGAGGTCAGTTGGAATCTATTCATAGGGAACCTGTAAAAGTGAAAGTGTAAAGAGTTTCTACTACTCTTTGTAAGTGCTAGTGAGCAACCTTCCACACCCACCCATCAAACCAAGACAGCCTTTGCAATAGGACTTGACATGTCTGAGTCACGACAAACCGTCCTTTCCCAGGAGAGCCGCAGGCGTCTGATCTTCATTTAATGTTGTTGATCTACTTGGATATACGCTTTCTCAACTCAAGACTTATTATTTACGTTTCTCTCTTTTAACCCAAAAAGTCTCTGGATCCTTTTTAAACTCTAGGTATCCTCACTTCTCTCTGCAATGCGTCACTATCCCCATAGATTCTTCAATACATACCAGCGCGGAAAAAAGGGCCTCTACCATACCGTTTTGGTCCACCTCAGGGCTTCCCTGATAGCTCAGTTGGGAAGATTCTGCCTGCATTGCTGGAGACATCAGTTCAATTCCTGGGTCGGGAAGATCTGCTGGAGAAGGGATAGGCTAGCCACTCCAGTATTCTTTGGCTTTCCTTGTGGCTCAACTGGTGGGGAATCCGTCTGCCTTATGGGAGACCTGGGTTTGATCCCTGGATTGGGAAGATCCCCTGGAGAAGGGAAAGCCTGCCCAATCCAGTATTCTGGCCTGAAGCATTCCATGGACCCTGTCGTCTATGAAGTCACCAAGAGTTGAACATGACTGAGGAAGTCTCACTTTCAGCGCTTCAGGGCTAGCAATGTGTTACCTTTCCTGAACAGCAAGCATTTCAGTAAGTCCTACAACAGGGCATTAAAGTGTGGTAGTGTTAAAAGGTGATAATATACACAGATCTGGGGTCACACTACTAACCTACATGTATACATAAGGTCTCTCTGTCCACATCACCCTGGTAGCTGCTTTAGCTGGTTAATCTTCGGCAAGAAAGGCACGATAGCTCTCCCATTTCTTTGAAAGGACAGCAAACCCAGGGTGTCCTTGACTCTTACTTATTTTCAATCACTTTCGGGACTTTGAATCATCAATGGGGTCTCCTGGGAGTTCAAGGGCCAGAAAGATTTACCCAGAGAGCTACAGCCTGGATAAAAGAAACCATATCATTGACTGAAAAGCTGAACTCAACACTTTCGATGCTGATGGTGAAACTCTGTGTTTTAGTTGTTTCTAAAACGTTTTCTGAAGACACACGGGATTCCTCTGGAGGAGACTCGGCCTTATATATTTCCATATTTGGTTGACTACACCTTGACACCATTTAAATATTTCAAAAGGAAAGTTAACACCAAATTAAATACTCCATTCTCTTACTTTTAAACCACGAAAACTGGTAGAACTTGGGACTAACAAAAGACTTTACTGGTATTGGGGAAGCATGTTTTACTATGGCAGTTATTTAGAAATGCTAGGCGATGGTGATAAATGCAAGGCCAACTTTTACTCAGTGTTGTATTAGTACTTGTATCAGAAGTCTCTGTCCTGACTTCTCTGGCTGTCCAGTGGTTAGGACTCCGTGCTCTCACTAGAAGGGAAGCCGGTTCAATCCCTGGTCAGGAAACTAAGATCCCAGAACCTGCATGGTGCCCCCTAACCAAACCAAATTACCTGTGTTTGGTGATCCTCTTTGTCCCCTGTACCAGGATTGGGCCACATCCACTGCCCTTCCCTTGGGAACTCACTTCTCCCACCACTTTCTTAGCATGACAGTGGCCTATCTGATATTTGGTCTGTTACCTCCAAACATTATTTTAATCCTTGGGAGTGATATTTGTGGGTTTTAGTTGTATCTGCAGTCTGTGCCTCCTGAGCACTCTGAAAGCATCAGGAGGTGATTTCTGCCTGCCTATCTCACGGCAAGGAGGACATTCACCATACCCATGTGAAACCCTCTTCCCATCTGGGTCTGGCAATCGAGACTCTAATGTCATTTCACACCTCAAACAAAGGCAGTAACACCACACCACTACTCCTTACCGCTGAGATCAATTGTTAAGCAGGGTTGTCCATCTTCAGGGCAGACTCCTGACCCAGTCCGGACCTCTACTCTCTGGCTAACTGGGGACCTGAAGGTCTGTTCCCCAAATTCTCGGGATCCTATATCCCTCCCTTTTCAGGTGGCCACCTCTTCTTTTCCCACCTTCCCTCCCTTCCCATCAGAAAATTCACACCACACACACAAATATCGTCTTTTCCATTATGGTGTTTATTTTCATCGCAGCCATCAGTTGACTATGTCAGTGTGAGAGTCAGTGTTTTCCTGGTTGGCCATTTCGAAGCAAGCAGACCTCTGGAGACACAATTCTAAACCGGCCTTTTCTACTCGGTTACTGGCTGCCCACGTTGTATTTCTCCAGGGTCTCTTTCTCCTGGGGCGGTGGAGCTTATCGTCTTTTTCGATTCTACCTTCTTCTTCGACTCTGCCTCATACGTTGGTACATTTTCCTGCTTTCTTTCAAATTCTTTCGTGCAGAGGAACTGGAAAAACAGTTTGGTGTTCGGGTTCTCTTCACCTTCTATGACCGAGTGGCGTATGACCGGATTCTCTTTCTCAAGGTTCCGTGTAGAGGTCTTCTGACACTCATCGTCATCTTCCGTGCCTGGAAAGACAAAGAATGGGTATTCGTTTTGAGGAAAGGGTGTAAAAACTGAGTTTGAAGGGAGATTTCATGAAAAAGCTATGTGGGCTGAGGAGGTGTTTTGTGCCAGTCAAGCCCAGCACAGAGGCTTTGGGCAAAAAAGTCAATGAGGTGCATGGGGAGCTTACCTGGAGTCATCTTCCCTTCACCCCGCCTCTGTTCCTCCGATGACCAAGGGTCCGATGGCAAAGGGGCTTCTTTCTTCCTTTCAATGCTGAAGCCAGCCGCTTTGAAACTCTTCTTGGCTGCTGTGGCTTCCTGGTTACCTTAGTCATGTCGATGCCAAGAAGTGGCCCAACCAAGAATCTCTGCCTCTGCTCTCCCTATATATACCCTTTCAGGACAATGAGGAGCCACGCCCTTCAATGTGATTGTTCAGCTAGGCACTCCCCCCAGCCAATGGTGGCTTTTGGGCCTTAGACATCACAATGTACCATTGGGCCCATCAACATGGCCTAGTGGATGCTGAGGGAGGCCATGATACAACTTTCCCACTGTTGACAAGGGTTGCATAGCTGATTCTCGGGAGTGGTGATTCAGCGGCATGGGGTTTCTTCTCATGACCTTCACACTTTCCGTAAGTGCCCTTTATTCTTGGACTTAGATGTCCCCCTTCAACAGTCCTGCCTCCTACATCCCTGTAGGAACCTCTGCCAAACACTTTGCATCCCTTTTCAGCCTTTCCGACTCCTCGAGGCACTTCATCTCTAGACCACCTTCTTCCTAGTGGGGTTCCTGAGGGGCTTAAGGAACTTAGGAGCAAGCACCTAAGGAGGAAAAAAGTAGTTAAGAACAGGTTGGGTGTGTTTTCTACTCCAATGAGCTTTAGAGACCCCAAGGCTTGGTGAATCCTCAGTCTATTGCCCCAAGGTCAATACACAGTCTCCAAAAGACTATGCATCAGAGCAAAGAAAGTGTTAAATGGCTTCTCCACTAATATTGTTGGGGACACTTCAACTCTCATATTGAGTAGGGAAATCTAACTTGCTCCATCTACCAGAAATACATACATAATTAAAACCAAAAAAAAAAAGTAGGTGCCAAAAGGCAAGAGAAGGATGGCCCTTGCACCTCTGATTCTTGACTGAATCCCATGCCCAGTGGTCCCTCCTTGACAGTTATCATCAGGTTGGGCCCAATGTGCGGCTGACCAATAGCTGAGCACGACAAGTACCAGTTGGTACTTGTCGGGTAGTTAACTGCTTGTGGGTGGTGCCAAGGTATTCACTGACCAGTGGCTGAGCAAACCTGGTGCTTAGTAACAGGATGTAGAGTAGTAAGGGACAGCAATGGCCACCTGCTAACGGGTGTGCCCATGCTGCTCTGTTCCGTAAGGATACTTTGGGTTCAAAGTGTGCCGGGATCTTTTCGATGGACTCCTTTCCAGCCTCAGGTTTTGATTTCACATGCTTGTTTATTTTCTGTACAGCGTTTTTTTCATTGCATTCCCAGGCATGCCTGTTAGCAGTGCTTATCTATATGCCCCTTCATCTGCTGCCACTTGATCACAGCCACTGCGTGTATCATAGCTAATATTTCATACCCAGCAAGAATGTGAAGGCAAGCCCACCTTGAGAACTACTTTGACAAAACGTGACATCCACGGGATGCTTATTCTTTTCACCGCGCAACAGGGCTTGATGAACACAGCCCTTTGCAGCTAGCCATTGGTGTCCTTGTTTTCAACCCACCCTGTTCCTAGGCCACAGGTGTTGCTCAGGCTTGCTTGGGGCCTCAGATGGCCCCATTCATAAGCAGCCAATTGTCAATTAGTGAACATTAGTTGGCCTGCTCAGCTATTGATTGGCACCACAGTGGGCCCTGCCCAAAGTTACTGTCAGTGAAGGACCATTGGGGAAGTGACTAAGTCAAGGGAGGTTCGGTGGTCATCAGGTGGAGTGTGAGAAATGAGGCAGATTCAGGCCTTCTTCTGGAGGGCCAGGAGCCTGTGCTTTTGTGGTAGGTCTTTGCTGGTTACCTATTTTATGTATAGTGGTGTCTATATGTTAATCCCCTACTCCTGATTTATCCCTCCCCCCACCCACCTTCCCTTTTGGTAACCATCAGTGTGGCTTCTATGTAGAGTGTGTTTTTGATGTTCTTTGGGGAAGTCAGGTTTTGGTTTGATGTAGCCCTACTTTTCTATTTCCGCTTTTATTTTCTATGCTTCCTTTTCTGCACTTTCCTTCAGAGTCCTTTATTCTTTTACTTAGATGTCCCCCTTCAACAGTCATGCCTCCTCCAACCCTGTAGGAACCTCTGTCAAACTCTTTGCATCCCTTTTCCGCCTTTCCGATTCCTCGAGTAACTTCACCTCTGGACCACCTTCTTCCTGATGGGGGTTCTTGATGAAGTTGAGAAAGGAGAGTGAAAAATTTGACTTAATTGTCAACATCCAGAAAATTAATCATGGCATCTGTTCCCATCACTTCATGGGAAACAGTGGAACCAGTGACTGACTTTATTTTGTGGGGCTCCATAATCATGGCAGATGGTGACTGCAGCCATGAAATTAAGAGACATTTATCCTTGGAAGGAACGTTCTGACCAACCTAGACAGCATATTAAAAAGCAGATACATTACTTTGCTGACAAAGGTCCATCTAGTCCAGGCTATGGTTTTTCCAGTGGCCATGTGTGGATGTGAAAGTTGGGCTATAAAGAAAACTGAGGGCAGAAGAATTGGTGCTTTGGAAGAGAACTCTTGAGAGTCCCTTGGACTGCCAGGAGATCCAACCAGTCCATCCTAAAGGGGATCAGTCCTGAGTGTTCATTGCAAGGACTGATGTTGAAGCTGAAACTCCAATCCTTTAGCCACCTGATATGAACAGCTGACTTATTTGAAAAGACACTGAGGCTGGGAAAGACTGAAGGCAAGATCACAAGGGGGCGACAGAGGAAGGGATGATTGGATGCCATCACTGACTCAATGGACTTGAGTTTGGGTGAACTCCAGGAGTTTTTGATGCACAGGCAGCCCTGGTGTGCTGCAGTCCATAGGGGCGCAAAGAGTCGGACACAACTGAGTGACTGAATTGAAGGAAATGTGATAATGCCCAGACTTATTTAATAATACTCTTTCCGTGTGCAATACCTAAGTTGACAAATGTTCAATACTAATGTATAGTGTTAATAAAGGGTATTGATTGTGGAATATATGAAAATACTCTTCACAATTATTCTGGATATCTAAAACTTCTAACGTAAAGTGTTTAAGAGAAAGGGGGGAAAATACACACCAAATAATAGGTGATGAGATCTAGAAGACGACAGAATTCAACACTGAATGGGGGTGGCCATGAGGAATGGTTGGGAGGGAATACTGGCTCCCTATCTTGTACACCACAGGAACTGAACTGGACAAGTGGAGCAAACATGGGGAGTCAAACTGGGAAGGCTCTTTTTGGGTTGTTGAGGAAACACCCTATTTCTCAACCAGAGCACCTAGACTCCTCTGCAACCTGCCCCTCCCCCATGGATGGTATAAGGTGGTGTCTTGTGATGTCAAGCCATTTCAGCGCTACCATTGGCTGGAGAAATTTCTTGCTGACCAATCAAAGCTGAAAGTTGTGGCTCGTCATCGTTGCAGGAAGGTATCTGTAGAGACATTAGGCGCCTTGGTGTAGGCCGATCTTGCAAGAGCATGGCGTCCCTAATTGAGGAAGGGAAGGAGAAGGACTCCCAGATTGAGAGAGATAGTGGCAATTTGGAGAAACAAGCTTCCAGCGCTAAGGGAACAAAGAGAAAGCGTTCTGATCAGTCAAATGGCCTGGAGAGAGAGAAGGTCAGATTACCCTACTCAGGTTCTTCCTCTTCACCCCCCTCCTAAGACTCACCCTGCCCCTGCCTGGCACAAACCCCTCTTCAAAGCACACCCATTCTCTCCAAGTCTCCTTCCCATCCTCCTTCACTAATGTCTCTCTGGATGACTTTGATGTCTTTCCAGAAACGAAAGGGCAAGTGGAAGGTAAAGTCAACCCCTCCGCAAAATCAGGACCCGAATAAGAAAGAGAAGATTTCGATTACACGAGTCCTCTGCTGCCACCTGCAGAAGGAAAATAGAAGATTAATCAGCCAATGGCAGAGGAAGAAACCCCGGAGGCTTCTTCCAACATTTCTCCCAATAACAATTCTTACAACACTTCTTCTGACACTTCTGCAAGTAAGGCCCTGTGCCCACCTGGAGCGCAAGATGTTGAGCAATCTGCTGAAACTCCAGGAAATGCCCTGACAGAATAGTCGTTTGTGCAGGGAATCAAAGTTACCAACCATGGTCCCTTCTGTACAGACAAAAGTACTCAGGTGTTGATCATTAAAGTGTCAGTAAGCAGTAACAAGATGTGTATCTAGTTTTTGATGATGGGGAGGAAAGGAAGGGAAGGGTGAGGTGTGTGAGAGAGGGAGTTGGCATCCTTTCGCTTTAGGGCCCAGACCAGCCAGTCCATACTTACTCAGACACTGGGAATGAGGACTGGGTGAAGACTGAGAACTGCAGACTGAAGATTTCTGAGCACTAAAGATTTCTCCCTGAACATGTCATCCCACTGGGGAGAAGGAAAAGGACTGGTTTCAGAGGTCCCACGTGGGGCGAGGGGTGATGTAGGGGTGGTGGCTCTGTGGAATAATCAGATTCCACTTTTGATATTTGGCAATTGAGTTTTCACCCCTCCTCAATTTCTGCTCCTCTTCTGGCCCACATTTGGGCAAGCTACTAAAAACTTCCAGGGAATAAAGGAACATGAAACAGAAACAGATATACCTAACCTTAACCACTGGAGGTTTGCCTTGCTTACATTTCGCATAGCCAAAATATCCATTGCCCCCATTTTGCCTCTAGAGCAAGTGGATAATCTAACTCAATGAGTAATAAAACTAAGTCTTTGCCCCTATAATCACCTTTAAAATATGAGACCCTATGGACCTTTTCCCTTAGCTGCAATCCCATTTCTGACCTCATTTGTTTTTCAAAAGATTCAATCTCAATGAGAGCAGGGACTTCACAGATTGAAATCCATGAGAGGAAACCGACTGAGCAAGGTGTGATTATCCCAACTTCTGCTGCACTTAACAAAGTTTACTTGATCTTAGAGCTGTCAAATGAGAAAAGGGCCTCAGTGTGAACTTGTACCCTTGGTGTCATGGCCCCACTCACTAGGGCTCCATGTACTTTGTTGATGATACTGCTTTCCCGAATAACCGGTAAATACTTTTCAGTCATAGCAAACCATTTGGCTAGCATGCTGTTTTCACGGCTTATTTCAACAACTTCTCAGCTACACTTAACTTTCACCTTCAATGGGAAATGACACCACTTCACCTGTCTACTCAGTGGGGCCGGTGTCCACACCTGCCATCTCACATAATCTTTGAAAGCAAAGTTTTCACCAGCTCTAGATTGTCCCAGGCACACAGGTGGGACCTCACACTGATGACATCCTCCTTTGTGTAGATTCCTATGACATACACACAATCTCACCACATAAGTTAAGTTCCTCAAAACTCTCTGGTAAGTGGTGGTCTGCTCCAAACTTCCCAGTGTCCTAAACAGCTTTTAGCCTTCTTAGTACCCATACTCTTTAAACAAGCCCAACATGTTTTAGACATGTTTACATTCTGGGGGCAACAATTCCTCATATACAGTATTTTGTTCGGTAACTTCCAAAGAGGCCCGCCTTGAATGAGACTCCCTGTTTCAAAGATTCTTGAATCTGCCTAAATTGCCATAGAACAGGTACTCCTATTAGGGTCCGCTGAAACTCCTTCACTGTGTAATCTATAGCATCCTTCTGTCCTGTATCTTGGAGGCCTGTACTGCCAACAATGGCTGTTTTCTCATGGGCTTCTGATACAAGGAACTGCCCACCTTGGGCCAATGCTCTATGACCGTAGTGTAGCAACTGTGGGTAATGCTGGACTTGCCTGGAATTACAGACCATCTCAGATCTTGAACCTCTGACCCTCCATATCTAGCTGCCCACTTGGCCTTTGATTATGGAAGTAGCACTCTGCAAGCTCAGCATAGCTAGTGTGGCTTCCTTGCTACAGGATGGAGCTGAACCTGAGCCCTCTGCATACCCTCTCTTCAGGAAAGAGTAATTTGTCCTGTGCTCAGCCCCCTATCAGAGGTCACACTGCTATAATTGTTCATGTGTTAGAACCCTGGAGCACATGGGGAGCTCCTTAGGATCAACACACAAAAACCAATGGGAGTTCATTCACGTAATCAATGCTATCATCACTATCACACTTGATGCAGCTGGCTGGAGAGTTGCTTTTCATCTCTTCCTCAGAATGTTCCTGATAAAGGATGGGACAAAAAGGTCAGCTCAAATGGTCAAAATTCAGGGAGCTATCTTAGCACAGAATGTCTGGGCCAACAACCGGCCTCATCTTTACACCTTTATAGATCTCTGGGCCACTGCCACTGTGTTGACCGTCTGTTCTGACCAAGTCAAGCAATTCCTATCAGAGGTTGTTTCACATAGGGTAAAGAACTCATGGAATCTCCTGCAACCTGAGTGACTATACCCAAAAGATAAGTCAAGGTCACACATTTTCTACACATATGAAAGTCACAGTAGAATGTCTCACCATGGCACTCCTTATCCTCTTTGGAGTTCTACACTTTGAACAAAACCTAGGCACTCACTTTACTATGCAGCAAACACAATAGTAACTCTTGAACAAGATATTAAGTGGGACACTCACCTGCTTTACTGGTCTCGTGCTGCAGCTGCCAAAATGTTTTCCATAAACAAGTCTAAATTAAATTAGCTATTCAATTCTTTAGCTGTCAAACAAGCATCATGGGTAAAATGGAATAGAGATTGATCCCATTGTTTATTCACTTCTATTGACTTATCATAGACAAATTAATAATGCGTATGTTTAAGGTAGAAAACTTGAAGTTTTGATTGTCTAGATCCATACCTACAATTATAGAATGAAGAAAATCACAGTCATCTAATTACCCATCACCTAACAGCTACTATTATTCCTCGGTTTTTTTTGGCCTAACTGTATTTTTGATGCATAACCCATTATGTGAGGCACAATTATTTTCACATCAGATTATCTATGGCATTTTTTTCAGAACTAGAACAAAATGTTTCACAATTAATATGGAAATACAAAAAATCGCGTATAGCCACAGCATCCTAGGGCAATAAGAATGGAGTGGAAGGAATCAACTTTCCTGGCTTCATAGAATACCACAAAGCTACCGTCATAAAGACAGAATGATACTGGCACACAAAATACAGAAATAGAGACCAATGGAACAGGTAGAAAGCCAAGAATTAAATCCATGTACCTATGGGTACCTTATTTTTGACAAAGGAGGGTGGATTATACAATGGGGCAAAGACAGCCTCTTTAATAAATGGTGCTGGGCAAACTGGACAGCTCCATGGAAAACAATGAGATTAGAACACTTCGTAACACCGTACACAAAGATAAACTGAAAAGAAATTACAGACTTAAATGTAAGACCAGAAAATAAAAACTCTTAGAGAAAAATATAGGCAGAACACTTGGTGACATAAATCAAAGCAATATCCTCTATGGTCCACTTCCTAGTGTAAAAGAGTAAGTAATAAAATAAATAAAAGAAAAATAAACTGATAGGACCTGATTAAACTTAAATCTTTTGCACAGCAAAGGAAACTATAAACAAGGCGAAAAGACAATACACAGGATGGGACAAAATGATATCAAATCAGACAACTGGCACAGGATTAAATTCCAAAATATGCAAGTAGGTCATCCAACTCAATACCAGCAAAAGAAACAACCCAATCAAAAAGTGGGAACAAGACCTAAACAGACATTTCTCCAAAGAAGACATACAAATGAGTAACGAACATATGAAAAGATGCTCAACATCACTCATTATCAGAGAAATGTAAATCAAAACCACAATAAGGTACCATTTCACACCAGTCAGAATGGCTGCATTCCAAAAGTCTGCAAGCAATAAATGCTGGAGAGGATATGGAGAAAAGGGAACACTCTTACACTGTTGATGGGAATGCAAACTAGTACAGCCCCTATGGAGAACAGTGTTTAGATTCCGCAAAAAGCTTGAAATAGAACTGCCATATGACCCACCAATCCCATTGCTGGGCAGACACTCCGAGGAAACCTGAATTGAAAGAGATACATGATTCCCAATGTTCATCACCGCATTCTTTACAACAGCCAGGAAATGGAAGCAACCTAGATGTCCATCAGCAGGCGAATGGATAAGGAAACTGTGGTGCATATACACAATGGAATATTACTCAGCTATTTAAAGGAACACATTTGAGTCAGTTCTAATAGGGTGGAAGAAACAGGAGCCTATTTTACAGAGTGAAGTAACCCAGAAGGAAAAACAACAATACAGTATACTAACGCATATATATGAAATTTAGAAAGATGGTAACAATAATCCTGTTTGCAAGACAGCAAAAGAGGAAAATTTTTAAACTACAATAGAACTTATAATCCCAACACTAACAAAACATTATTGAAAGAAATTAAAGAACATCCAAATGAATGGAAAGTCAGCCCACGTTCATGGATTTAAAAACTCAATATTGTTTAGATGGTAATATTTCCCCAAACTGAACCAGGGATTCAACATAATCCCTTACATAATTCTAGCTGGTGTCTTTGGAGATACTGATAACCTAATTTTGAGATTCACAATGAAAGTCTATGTACACAGAATAGCCAAAACATTCTAGAGAAAGAAGGAAAAAAACGAAACCCTGAAGATTCACACTTCCTGATTTCAAAACTAACTACCACATTTATTCCTTATAGACTTTTGCAATGCAGCCATTCTGACTGCTGTGAAATGGCACCTCATTTTGGTTTTGATTTGCATTTCTCTTTTAATGAGTATGTTGAGCATCTTTTCATGTGTTTGTTAGCCATTTGTATGTCTTCTTTTGAGAAATGTCTGTTTAGTTGTTTGGCCCACTTTTTGATTGGGTCCTTTATTTTTCTGGAATTGAGCTGCAGGAGTGGCTGGTATATTTCTGAGATTAATTGCTCCTCCATTGCTTCATTTGCTATTATTTTCTCCCATTCTGATGGCTTCCTTTTCACCTTGATTTCCGTTTCCTTTGTTGTGCAGAAGCTTTTAATTTTAGTTAGGTACCATTTGTATAAACCCAATGGGTTTTAATAGCCTTTTTTGACTTCTTCTTTTTATTGTTTTTGCCATACATTGTCATGATATCACCATGGGTTTACATATGCTTCCCCTTCGTAACCACCCTCCCTTCTCCCTCCGAACCGAGTAATCTCGCTGCACCAGCCCCGAGCATCAATCCTGGGCTGACGATTGATTAGACACATGACAATTAACATGCTTCAATGCCCTTCTCCCATATCATCCCGCCCTTACCCTCATCTACAAAGTTCACTTGTCTATTCTATACATCTGAGTTCCTTTGGCTGTCTCTCATGTTGGGTTTTCGTTACGGTCTTTCTAAATTCAATATATATGCGTTAATATATTGTATTGTTGTTTTTGATTCTGGCTTACTTCACTCTGGATTATGGGCTCCAGTTTCGTCCATCTGAGTAGAGTTGCTTCAAATGAGTTTTTTTTTTTAATGCTGAGTAATATTCCATTGTGTATATGTACCACAGCTTTCTTATCCATTCGTCAGTTGATGGACATCTTGGTTGCTTCCATGTCCTGGCTGTTGTAAACAATGCGGCGATGAACATTGGGAATCATGTATCTCTTTCAATTTAGGTTTCCTCGGAGTGTATGCCCAGCAGTGGGATTGTTGGGTCATATGGCAGTTCTAGTTCAAGCTTTTTATGGAATCTCCACACTGTTCTTCATTGTGGCTGTACTAGTTTGCATTCCCACCAACAGTGTAAGAGGGTTCCCTTTTCTTCATATCCTCTCCAGCATTTATTGCTTGTAGACTTTTGGAATGCAGCCATTCTGAGTGGTGTGAAATTGTACCTTATTGTGGTTTTGATTTGTATTTATCTGATAATGAGTGATGTTGAGAATCTTTTCATGTGTTTGTT
>ML663983.1:56999-118145 GCA_007570785.1 Antilocapra americana | reverse complement strand
TGTGGATGAGGGTAAGGGTGGGATGATATGGGAGAAGGGCATTGAAGCATGTTAATTTTCATATGTCTAATCAATCGCCAGCCCAGGATTGATGCTCGGGGCTGGTGCAGCGAGATTTCCCGGGGGGGGGGGAGGGAGGAGGGAGGGGGGTTCTGGAGGGGAAGCATATGTAAACCCATGGTGATATCATGACATTGTATGGCAAAAACAATTAAAAAAAAAAAGACAATTCCAAAAAATTTGGAAGGAACAGGTGTAGTTACAACGAGACAGCATGAGGGAAACTTGTAGTGATGAAACTGTTCTCTATGTTGATTGTGGTGCTATATAAATCTACAATGTGATAAAAATTAAAAACAAAACAAAACACACACACACATGAGTTCATCAAAAATTGGTTAAACCTAAACAAGCTCTGCAGACTGTATTAATTTAATTTTTCTGGTATTGATATTATAAATTATTTTTTGAGGTAAATCTAATAGTATCTCTCCAGTATTCTGGCCTGGAGAATTCCATGGCCTATATAGTCCATGAGAATGCAGTCATATATGACTGAACGAACTCACTGAATAATATCTCTAAGAATCAAAATGCCCATACTCTTTGATGTAAAATGCCAGTTTAAGAATTGTACTCAAAGTCACAGATGCACATAAGCCAATGAAAATGGTTTATACTTATATTTCTCTATATTCATTTTAATATTTATAGTGAGTACATTCATAATAAGTGTAACTTTAAATCTTAACAAAATAAGGGTTCAGCAATAGAGAAATAATTAAATTAATTAAACCTCATCCATGTTATGGAATATCAGAATGTAAAATTTGAAGTATATCTACATTTAAGTACAAATATCCAAAGATAACCATAGGTTTTTTGTTTGTTTGTTCAGTCACATAGTTGTATCCAGCTCTTTGTGATTCCATGGACTTTGGCACACCAGTCTTCCCTGTCCTTCACTGTCTACAGAAGTTTGTTCAAACTCATGTCCATTGAGTCAGTGATGCCATCCAGTGATTTCATTCTGTGTCACCTCCTTCCCCTCCTACCTTCAATCTTTCCCAGTAACAGGATTTTTTCCAATGAGCTGGCTCTTCATAACAGGTGGTCAAAGTACTGGAGCTTCAGCTTCACTAATTGTCTTTCAAAATGAACATTCAGGATTGATTTCCTTTAAAATTGAGTGGTTTGATCTGCTTGCTCTTCAAGGGACTCTCAAGAGTCTTCTCCAGCACCACAGTTCAAAATTATAAATTCTTCAGTACTCAGCCTTCTTTATGGTCCAACTCTCACACCCATACAAAACAACTGGGAGAACCATAGCTTTGACTATATGAACATTTGTCAGCAAAATGATGTCTCTGCTTTTTAATACTCTGTTTAGATTTGTCATAGCTTTTCTTCTAAGGAGCAAGCATCTTTTAATTTCCTGGCTGCAATCACTTTTCACAGTTATTTTGGGGTCCAAGAAAATAAAATCTGCCATTGTTTTTACTTTCTCCCCATCTATTTGCCATGAAGTGATGGGACTGGATGCCATGATCTTCATTTTTTGAATGATGAGTTTTAAGCCAGCTTTTTCATTCTTCTCTTTCACCCTCTTCAAGTCTCTTTGGTTCCTCTTCATTTTCTGCCATTAGAGTGGTACCATCTGCATATCTGAAGTTGTTGATATTTCTCCTGGCAATCATGATTCTAGCTTGTGATTCATCCTGCTTGGCATTTCACATCATGTAGTCTGCATATAAATTAAATAAGCAGGGTGACACTATACAGGCCTGATGTATTCCTTTTGCAGTTTGGAACCAGTCTGGTGTCCCACGTTCAGTTCTAACTGTTGCTTCATGACTTACATACATATTTCTCAGGAGACATGTAAGGTGGTCTGGTATTTCCATGTCTTTAAGAATTTTCTACAGTTTGTTGTAATCCCAAAGTAAAAGGCTTTAGCGAAGTCAATGAAGCAGTATAGAGATTTTCTAGAATCCCATTTTTTTTTCTATAATCCAATAGATGTTGGCTATCTTATCTCTAGTTCATTTCATGAATGAACTAAAATGTACATTTCATGAATGTAGACAACTTTATCTCATTTGTTCATTGCCTATCTCCAGTGCTAGTACGGTTGTTGGTAATTAGAATTTGCCCCATATGAATTTTATGAGTTAATTTGTTCAAAGAATGCTGTATTACTGGAAAACATTAACTTCACTTTCCCCAAGTGGCTCTTTCTCAGAATATATCCTCCTTGGAGGAAGCAAGGTGCAGGGAGAGTGGGGAAGGCTTCAAGCAGTTGGCATTACTAATTAAATCACTTCTCCCAAAATGGCCAGAAAGAAAATCCCTTCGCCAGACCAGGGTTCCTTCTACATTGCATTGATATAAGCCCAAACAGATAGCGACTCTGTTGAGTTTATTTGCACAAACCAGAAATACCTAAAAAGTTTGACAGAGCTCACAGCCTTTTAATCTCATGGACTCAGTACCATCTCTTTTCTCACCATCCCCTGTGATAGCATCTTTTCCTTGAAGACAGCACACATCTATTCCAAATTTTTACCCAAAATGTTTGTGACTAATTACTGCTTATTTCATTTTCATGGAGTTTTTTTTTTCATTACATTAAGCTAACTAGAGTAGGAAGACCCGTAACCACAGCAACCAGGAGAAGTGTCTGTGTATTTTCAGTTTTTAGCTTTGCCCTGTACTCCATTTCCTTGAACACTGAAAGTGTTCTTGGATTTTCCTATTTCTGGGGATGCTAACACACAGAAGCTCTTCAGTCTTATTTTTCTTAATGTTTATCCTCCACAAATTTATTAATTTTATTATTATGTTCACTTTATATTTATTATACTTAATATACTTCTCTTTATCAATATACTTTCTATTCTATTCACAATTCTTTTTATACAATATTCTAAGCCTCTATTTTCTTCCTCTATAAAGTCAAGAATCAACTTTCAGACTCCTTCAATCTGAGTGTCCATAGTTTGTCTAAAATAAAAACGCCAAGGATGATACAATCAAGAACACTACATTTTGATTTTCTATTTTCAATTAAAGATACAGGAAAATTGGTCTTTCTTCTGTATAGCAAGTAACTGATGAGTTTGAATTATAGCTTCCTTCCAGTATATTGTGCATACATTTTCCCCCACCATATTTCATGACCACTATGACTACACTGTATAGAAAAATTACAAGTAACACACTGTAGATAAAACAGCATGATTCATTGTGATATAGAAATGTGACTCAAATAGTTATGGTTTTCCGAATCCAAATCCTGGCTAGACACATTGATTCACTGGTAATACATATTAGCTTGAGTAGACAGCAGCGAAGCCAACTAAAATGTGTTTTTCTAGTTACAAACATTTTAGTAAGAAGAATGGTAATATATCAGCAGTGATAGTGGTAATGGTGGTGGTAGTCTTGTCATAGGTGTGAGGTAATGGTGATATTGTTGATGGCAGTGGTGATTGTTAATATTTACTGAAAACATATTACGGATCAGGCAGTTAGCAAAGCGCTCTACATGCAGTATGCCACTTAATACATAAAATAATCATATAGAGCAGAAAGTACTAATATTCCCATTCTAAAGAAAGGCACACTGAAACTGAAAACTCCATTAACATGCTCGAGAGGCAACTGCTGAATGGGGCTTCTGTGACTTAAATTTAACTCAGAATGCCACCAAAACCCAAGCTTACAACCGGTACAAAGCAGAACTGAAGACTCTAAAATAGGCTCATATTTATGGGACACTGGTTCATTGGGAAAGACCCTCAGACTGGGAAAGGTTGAAGCAGAAGGTGAAGAGGATGAGACGGTTGGGTGGCATCACCCATTCAATGGACATAAACCGGCAAACTTCAGGAGATGATGAGGGACAGAGAAGCCTGGTGTGCTGCTGTCCATGGGCTCGTTAAGAGCTAGACATGACTTGGTGACTGAACAACAACAAAGACTAGAGGGATTTCCCAGTGGTTCGGTGGTAAAGAATCTTCCTGCCAATGCAAGGAGATGCAGGAGACACAGGTTCGATCCCTGGGTCAGGAAGATCCCCTGGAGGAAGGAATGGCAACTCACTACAGTATTCTTGCCTGGGAAATCTCATGGACAGAGGAGCCTGGTGGGTATAGTCCAAAGGGTCTCAAAGAGTCAGATACTGAGTGACTGAGCACGTACTTACAAAGACCAGAACGAAAGCGCTTTTCTGCTAACTAATATAATGAATGTTTGCTTGCCCCATTAAGAAAAGACCCTCCAGATGGCATTAGAGTTTTTGCTACCAAAACATCATCTATTTCTTCCTGTATCCTCCTATATTCATGGAGGAAAATACATTGATAATTTCAGCATTAGTATCACATCATAACCACTTAATTCAATATTTTCTCTGTAAAATTCTTTTTTTCTTTTTTTAGTATAATAACTTTTTATTTGACATCTACAAGATTGTGGTATCTTGCAGCTTTTGACCAGGTTTATAGAATCTCGGTTTCTCAATAGTGCAACCTATGCAAGCAAAGAAAGTAAAGGGGGGAAAAAAAAGGGAAAGAAAAAGACCAGTTGTCCCCTCACTTGTTTTTATAAACATCTATTATAGGCAAAACAAAACTTACCCATATTATAGATAAGTATCTATTCACATTTGTACATTACCATTTTTAACAGCTCGAGATAAACTCTGCAATGTCTTACAACACGTTAAACAATATTCAAATTACTGGGTAACAACAATAACAACAAGAAATAAACATACAGCAGAAGCCTCAAGTGTTTCCTCATTGTCTAGTTTACAACTCAAGTCCAAAGTTTTCATTTTTAAGAGTGACAAAGCAAATTAAGATAATGAAGTTTAAAAAAAAAAGATTGTTTGCAAGACAGAAGTCAATCTGTACTCCTTTCTACAACTCTTTAAGTTAAGAAAGATGTAATTTTAAGAAAAGCAGGCTTGTAGTCTTTTTTGCAACACACATTAGGAATGCTATTAACACATTAAAATTAACTTTTAAGAGTTTTATTACCAAAAAAAAAATGTATGTAATCATTACCTTGACAAGAAACCTGGGCCAGGGAGAATGGGAGGAGGAGATTTTGCAGGATTTGAAGCAATTCCCAGGTATAAACACTATAAAAATGCAGTAACCAATGCTGTACATCTACAAATGTTTCTCTCTGTTGCTTGACTTCTGTGTTAGTCTTGTTTACGTATGCTTTCAAAGACATGCACTGTCAGAACAAAAACTATAAAAGAACCTGAATGCATGATATGCAACCTTTTATTTCATGCTTTAATAAACCTATTGTTTTAATAAGTTGGAAAAAGAAACCAGTATATATTTTCTCTATTTATAGACTCAAAACACATGCATCCGGGGAGAAGTCCCTCAGCAATGGCATGGATGTACTGCGTTAACCCTGAGCACTGTATAACATAAAAGTAAAGCCAGTTTGGGAAGTTCCAAGCATTTTTTAAACCAATTATGGTTTGCAGCTTTTAACAAATTCTCAATACAGACTATGGATGATTCCCCAGGAATCCTGTAGATTTAAGTTGTAGTTAAATAATTCAATGTAAAGCCACACATTTTCCCCTGGTGGCTCAGATGGTAAAGAGTCTACCTGCAATGCAGGAGACCCAGGTTTGATCCCTGGATTGGGAAGATCTCCTGAAGAAGGAAATGGCAACCTGCTCCAGTATTCTTGCTTAGAGAATCCCATAGACAGAGAGCCTGCTGAGCCCCAGTCCATGGGGTTGCAAAGAGTTGAACATGACCGAGTGACTACCACATCACTTTACCATTCTACATTCCAAGCTAAATGCTTCATAATCTTACATTCAGATTCTGAAACAAATAGTTATATTTAGATATATTTATATGTACACAATTTTTAGTGTGGTTTATGGAATTCTCTCTCCTTGGAATGAAATGAATGGCCTTCATTCTGCTCAAATAGCATCTTATATCTACCTCTGTTGTAGTTCTGAGACATACAAGCAGTTAAAAATAAAACAATTTAATATCACCCAAGCCAGATTATGATAGAGATAAGAAACCATGATTTTATGCATTCACGTAACTACGGGATATATATAACTACCTTGTAGGTAGAGTAAGTGCTCAGTAAATGAATAAAGTAAAGCAAATCTTTGAAAAAGATAATTCGGGTTTAAACAGAAACACATACACACATACCTCTTGCTCTACTGAAGGAAGGAAACAATTTAGTTTCACTTTTAATTTACTGAAATTGGAATAAATAAAATGAGTGAAGGGTATGTAAAGGGCATATTGGTCATGCTGAGTAGACTGAAAGATGTTTGCCCAATTTTTGTTGTCAGTATGTATTCAAAAGTTGCTTCATTTCAAATAAAGTTAATTGGAAAAACTGAGTTATTCCCTTTTATATGGTAAATCAATTAATATTGGAAACACATTGTTAAATACACTGTTAAATTTTTGAAATTATATTCAATAAGCACATTATTTTACTCCATTTAAAAATATTCAATGAACATATACTGTATTCTAGACCTTATTCTGGATATGAGGATTCAGAAATAAATTAAACAGGTAAAATTTTTACTTTCATGAAGCCTAAAAATTGTAGCCCAAACCTAATTATGATACAACATAGATTTTAGATAAAGACCAACAGAATTCTGATGTTAAGGTTGTGATGGTGATTGTAGTGGTGTGTGTGTACACATGCACTTTAAATGTCAGAGTTTCTTTTCTTGATGATATAAGGCATGAATAACTAATATGTGTGATTCACTCATCAGACATAATCTCTGAGAAGTCATTCATACATAAGAACACATATTAAAAGTGAAAAAACACCCTTCTTGTTAATTACATTATTCCAAGTTATTTACTAGAATTCCAGGAAATACTAGAGGACAATATAGAATAGATATTTACCAGCTTCCTTTCAACACTATGAATAAAATTACAAAGGGAAATGTCTTTATCATTTCTAATAAGTACACATTTTAGTAACTTCAAAGTGGATGGCATAAATGTAAATAGTATAGAGAGGATAGATAATATACATATGGTTGTAAAGAATATACAGAAAAGTTAGGATTGCAGTTTTGTATCCTACATCTTCAGTTTTTGTGTTAAGTAAAATATCTGTTGTTGCTATTCAGTCACTAAGCTGCTAAGTTATGCCTGACTCTGTGTGACTCTGTGGACTGTAACACACCAGGATCCTCTGTTCTTTACTATATTCCAGAGTTTACTCAAATTCATGTCCATTGAGTTGGTGATGCTAAGAATCTCATCCTTTGCAGCCCCTTCTCCTTTTGCCTTAAATCATTCCTGGCATCAGGGTCTTTTCCAATGAATTGGCTCTTCACATCAGATGGTCAAATTATTGGAGTTTCAGCTTCAGCATTCATCCTTCAAATGAATATTCAAATGAATATTCAAGATTGATTTCCTGTAGGACTGATTGGTGTGAACTCTCAAGAGTCTTCTCCAGTACCAGAATTTGAATGCATCAATACTTCAACACTCTGTCTTCTTTATAGAACAACTCTCACAGTCATTCATGACTGCAGGAAAACCTATAGCTTTGACTGTATAGACCTTTGCTGGCAAAGGGATGTCTCTGCTTTTAAATTTGCTGCCTATGGTTGTCATAACTTTCTTTCCAAGGAGGGCTTCTCTGATGGCTCAACAGTAACGAATCCATCCACAATGCAGGATACACAGGAGAGGGGAGATAGATCTCAGCAAGTGTATTTTTATTTCATGGCTGCAGTCATCATTCCAAGGGATTTTGCAGCCCAAGACAATAAAACTTGACACTGCTTCCACTTTTTGTCCTTTTATGTACCATGAAGTGAAGGAGCAGGATGCCATGATCTTATTTTTTTGAATGTTGAGTTTCAAGCCAGCTTTGACCTTCATCAAGAGGCTCTTTGGTTCCTCTTTACTTTCTGCCATGAGAGTGATATCATCTGCTATCTGAGGTTGTTGATATTTCTCCCGTCAATGTTGATTCCAGCTTGCACTTCATCCAGTCTGGGCATTTCACATGATGTACTCTGCACATAAGTTAAATAAGCAGGGTGGCAATATATAGTCTTATCATACTCCTTTCCCAATTCTGAAACAGTCCAATGTTCCATGTATGGTTCTGTTGCTTCTTGACCCACATACTGGTTTCTCAGGAGACACGTAAGGTTGTCTGGTACACCCATCTCTTTAAGAATTTTCCGTACTTTGTTATGATCCACATAATCAAAGGCCTTAGCATAGTCAATGAAACAGAAGCAGATTTTTTTTTTCTTAAATTCCCTTGCTTTCTCTATGAACCAATGAATGCTGGCAATTTGATTTTTGGTTCATCTGTCTTTTCTAAATCTAGCTTGTATATCTGGAATTTCTGAGTTCATATACTGCTGAACCCTAGGTTAGATTTTGAGCATAAATTTGCTAGCATGTGAAATCAGTGCAACTGAATGCTAGTTTGAACATTCTTTGGCATTGCAATTCTATGGGATTGGTACGAATGTTTTTGCTGAACTTTTCCAATCCTGTGACCACTGTGAGTTTTCCAAATTTGCTGACATACTGAGTACGGCACTTTAGTAGCACCATTTTTAGGATTTTTAAATAGCTCAACTGTAATCCCATAAACTCCTCTAGATTTGTTCATAGTAATGCTTCCTAAGACCCACTTGACCTAACATACCAGGATGTCCACTCTTGGTGAATGACCACACCATATGGTTATATGGTTAATTAAGTCCTTTTTTATATGGTTCTTCTATGTATTCTTCTTAATTTCTTCTGCTTCATTTAGATCCTCATAGTTTCTGTACTTTATTGCGTCCATCCTTGCAGGAAATGTTCCCTTAATATCTCCAGATTTCTTGCAGAGATCTCTAGTCTTTCCTATTTTATTATTTTCCTTTATTTCCTTGCATTGTTCATTTAAGAAACACTTCTTATCTCTTGTTGATATTCCCTGGAATGCTGCATTCAGTTGGGTATATCTTTCCCTTTTTCCCTTGCCTTTTTCTTCTCTTCTTTTCTCAGCTACTTGTAAAGACTCCGCAGACAACCACTTTGCCTTCTTGCATTTATTTTTCTTTGAGATAGCTTTGCTCACTGAATCCTGTACAATGTTAATGAACTTCCATCCATAGATTTTCAGGCACTCTCTCTACTGGATTTAATACCTTGAATCTATTCATCACCTCCACTGTATAATCATAAGGGATTTGGATTAGGTCATACCTGAATTGCCTAGTGGTTTTCCCTACTTTCTTCATTTTAAGTCTGAAATTTGCAGTAAGGAGCTCATGATCTGAGCCTCAGTCAGCTCCAAGTCTTGTTATTACTGACTGTATAAAGCTCCATCTTTGATTGCAAAGAATATAATCAATCTGATTTAGGTATTAACCATCTGGTGATGTCCATGTTGAGCTATTTCTTGGGTTGCTGGAAAAGAGCATTTGCAGTTACCAGCATGTCCTCTTGAAAAAATGCTGTTAACTTTTGCTTTGCTTCATTTTGTACTCCAAGGCCAAACTTGCCTGTTAAGGCAGGTATCTACTGACTTCCTACTTTTGCATTCTGATCCCATATGATTAAAAGGACATTTTTTGGTTTTTATTTTTTGGTGTTAGTTCTAGAAGGTGTTGTATGTCTTCATAGAACTGGTCAACTTCAGCTTCTTCAGCAACAATGGTTGGGGCATAGACTTGGATTACTGTAATGTTGAATGGTTTGCCTCAGAAATGAACAGAGATCATTCTGTCATTTTTGAGGTTGCACCCAAGTATTGCATTTCAGACTCTGTTGTTGACTATGAGGGCTACTCCATTTCTTCTAAAGAATTCTTTTCCACAGTAGTAGATATAATAACTGAATTAAATTTCCCTGTTACCATCCATTTTAGTTCACCATTTCCTAAGATGCTGATGTTCAATCTTGCCATCTCCTGCTTGAGCACATCCAATTTACCTTCATTCATGGGCCTAACATTCCAGGCTCCTATGTAATATCATTCTTTACAGCATTGGTCTTTACCTTCACCACTAGACACATCCCCAACAAACCATTTCCATAACAAACAAGTCATTTCCACTTTGGCCCAGCCACTTCATTCTTTCCAGAGTTATCAGTAATTGCCCTCTACTCATCCCCAGCAGCATACTGAACACCTACTGACCTAAAGGACTCATTTTCTGGTGTCATATTTTGCCTTTCTGCAGGAAAGAATACTGGAGTGAGTTGCTATTCCCTCCTCTCCTGGACCATGTTGGTCAGAACTCTTCATCATGACCCCTCTGTCTTGGGTGGCCATGCACAACATGGCTCATAGCTTCATTGAGTTATGCAAGACCCTTTGCCCTGGCAAGGCTGTGGTCTCTGAAGCAGAAATTATCCCTCTTTATATTTAAATGCTTATTATTGTGAGCATTTCCTTATTCTATATGCTTTGAGCTTACTGTGCTTCATAGCTATATAATATTGTATAACATGAGGTTGATAGTATTTGTAATCATTTCCCTATTGTTTGGAGGCTAACTTGCTTTGATATGTTTATTATTATTAAAGACAAAGCAATAAATACAAGTAAGTATTAGTCAAAAATGATACAACAATAAGTTCTCATTTATCCATCATGTACATTTTTTCTGAAAAAAAGAATACTTTGCAATGTTACTTGAAATTTAATGAGAGTAAACACTCAACATAGATTCTTGTACTGAAAATAATATTTTTGGATGGAAATTAGAAGACAGAAATGTGTGCAACCATAAAAGCACTTGCAAACATTCAGTTCAGTTCAGTTGCTAAGTAATGTACAACTCTTTGCAATCCCATAGACTGCAGCACACCAGGCCTCCTTGTCCATCACCAACTCCTGGAGCTTTCTCAAACTTATGTCCATTGAGATGGTGATGTCATCTAACCATCTCATCCTCTGTCATCCCCTTCTCCTCCTGTCTTCAGTCATTTCCAGGATCAGGGTCTCTTCCAGTGAGTCAGTGATGCACATCAGGTGGCCAAAGTATTGGAGCTTCAGCTTCAGTATCAGTTCATTCAATGAATATTCAGGATTGATTTTACTTAGGATGGACTTGTTGGATCTCCTGGCTGTCCAAGGGACTCTCAAGAGTCTTCTCCAACATGTCAATTCAAAAGCATCAATTCTTTGGTGCTCACTTTTCTTTATAGTTCAACTCTCTCATCCATACATGACTACTGGAAAAATTATAGTTTTGACATGACAGAACATTGTCGGCAAAGTAATGTCTCTGATTTTTAATATGCTATCTAGGTTGGTCATAACTTTTCGTCCAAAGAGCAAGCATGTTTTAATTTCCAGGCTGCAGTCACCATCTGCAGTGATTTCAGTTCAGTTCATTCACTCAGTTGTGTCCAACTCTTTGTGACCACACAAACTGCAGAACAAGAGGCCTCCCTATCCATCACCAGCTCACAAAATGTACCCAAACTCATGTCCATTGAGTCGGTGATGCCATCCAAAATCTCATCCTCTGTCGTCCCCTTCTTCTCCCAATTTCAATCTTTCCCCACATCAGGGTCTTTTCAAATGAGTTAGCTCTGTGCATCAGGTGGCCAAAGTATTGGAGTCTAAGCTTCAACACCAGCCCTTCCAATGAACACTCAGGACTGATCTCCTTTAGGATGGACTGGTTGGATCTCCTTGCTGTCCAAGAGACTCTCAAGAGTCTTCTCCAGCACCACAGCTCAAAAGCATCAATTTTTTGGTGTTCATCTTTCTTTATAGTCCAACTCTCACATCCATACATAACTACTGGAAAAACCATAGCCTTGACTAGACTGACCTTCGCTGGCAAAGCAATGTCTCTGCTTTTCAATATGCTGTCTAGGTTGGTCATAACTTTCCTTCCAAGGAGTAAGCGTCTTTTAATTTCATGGCTGCAATCACCATCTGCAGTGATTTTGGAGCCCAGAAAAATAAAGTCAGCCACTGTTTCCATTGTTTCCCCATCTATTTGCCATGAAGTGGCCATGATCTTAGTTTTCTGAATGTTGAGCTTTAAGCCAACTTTTTCACTCTCCTCTTTCACTTTCATCAAGAGGCTTTTTAGTTCCTCTTCACTTCCTGCCATAAGGGTGGTGTCATCTGCATATCTGAGGTTATTGATATTTCTCCTGGCAATCTTGATTACAGCTTGTCCTTCTTCCAGCCCAGAGTTTCTCATGATGTACTCTGCATATAAGTTAAATAAACAGGCTGATAACATACAACCTTGATGTACTCTTTGTCCTATTTGGAACCAGTCTGTTGTTCCATGTCCAGTTCTAACTCTTGCTTCCTGACCTGCATACAGGTTTCTCAAGAGGCAGGTCAGGTGGTCTGGTATTCCTATCTCTTTCAGAATTTTCCACAGTTTGTTGTGATCCACACAGTCAAAGTCTTTGACATAGTCAATAACACAGAAATAGATGTTTTTCTGTAACGCTCTTGCTTTTTTGATGATCCAGCAGATGTTGGCAATTTGATCTCTAGTTCCTCTGCATTTTCTAAAACCAACTTGAACATCTGGAAGTTCACTTTTCATGTACTGTTGAAGTCTGGCTTGGAGAATTTTGAGCATCATTTTGCTAGCATGTGAGATGAGTGCATATATGTGGTAGTTTGAGCATTCTTTGGCATTATATTCAAAAGTGGCCCCCATGAGCTAGATGACTTTCTCATAATTGTTTCAAAATTAGGATACATGAAAAATTTTAATGCAAAATTTCACCTCATTAAATTGTTTTATTCCCCAAACTCTCATAAGTAAAATAAAAATATGAAAAATAGTTTTGAAGCATTAGATATTGTTTTAATATGTGATTGGCTGAATGCTAGGTACATAGAGGACAATAAAATGTTGCTTTTGTCACTCTCATAAGTACTCTCATCTCCATCATTTTTATTCAGTCCAGTTCTGCCACTGTATCACTATAGGTAAGTGTCAAATCCTATTAGCATTATTAGTGCCAACAATAGAAGCAACTTTTACTAGTTTAATTTGTAAAGGGATTTGTTAGTTTATTAGGTTGCTTTTCAAATTATGGAGCTAGTTAAAGAGACAGGACTAAACTGCAGGAAAGTTCTAATGAGAAAATTCCTTCCACCAGGGCCACTGCCTTTCCAGAGATTGAAACTTGACTATGTATTCCTGCTACCCCTCAGGGATAAATGTCTATCTTCACAAATACCAGTGAAACGAAAGCGCTGCACAGTCTCCTTCCCTTTATATCTTATTTCAAACAGAACTTCTCATAATGTACATCTGATGGGAAGGGCCTAGAAGTAAATGAGTCTGATAATTTGAGTTCTAATATAAGTCAAGAAGACAACACATATAATAGTAACATATTCCCTAAATACAGTAAGGCTATTACAATAAATTAGGGACAGTGATGGAAAAGATGGATATTCTTGACAAGATCCTTTCATAAATAAAGATACCAGTTTATCCTCTACTTCACAAAATTGTTTTTAAAAGTCAAATTAAACAATTGATGTAAAAACAACTTGACAAGATTAATTGCTATACAAAACTGAAATATTAGATTATTCTCCCTAACAAAATGTTTTTGTAAGAAAGGAAGAGCTGCAAAGAGGAAAGGAAAACAATAATTTTGTGGTCCTCTTGTATCTTCCAGAAACTTTTAGTAATAGTGACTGTGTACTATGTTTTTGCAATTTTGAGATGTCCGGAGGTATATTTATGTTCAAGCTTAACTAAGCACTAACACTGTATCCTTGATGATGCTACTTTAACTCTCTAGACTTTAATAGAGACTAAAATGACAGTATGTAATCATAAATATTTAAAAGAAATTTTAGTTCTTTAATTGTATTAGACCAGGTTACCCAGCTGCACAATATCTAAACCTTTTCCCTTTATCAACTTACTTGCCAGGGCTTTTGTCAAAATGATTCATCATACTCTTCTAGATGTAAGGATTCAGGCATCTATAAAGCAATGTTTCCCACTTGGAAATGATCTGGGGGCTCAGGTCAACTGTAGCTCATATTGTTCTCCTCTTCAGATCGCTGACTCCAATCTCCAATTCATCATGAAAATTGGTGCTGCTGTCAAGCGTACATATTATATTAGCAAAAAAATTCTTTTTAAATATGTATTTCTAAAAAAGTGACTCCTCAATATAATGTTACATTTTAAAATACAGTTATTTAGGTAATATTCTTTTACTAAGGAACTTAGGAATAGATGTAATTTCTTTTAAGCTTCTTTCCATATTAATCTAGTTTATGCAAATAAATACACCTATATGTTTATACCAAAAACCTTTATAATAGTTTCTTCTTTATGTATGTGCAGTGCAGAAGTAATTATCTAGAAAGGGGAAAAAAAAACCCTTGAAAACAATTAATTGGAGCTATATATTCATAGTATATAAGAAGAAAACAAACATGAGGATACATTCATAAATGAGAAAATGTGTATCTTTTAAAGAATTTGCCAGCCTTGAGATTGGTTAATAAAATAATTTCAGTCATGTAAATATATTGGTAATAACTCTTTAATGTATTGTTTGCATAATTTAAATGAAAGATACAAAAGCGTATTTTGCATTTATTGAGATATTTGAAGCCATGCTATTTTCCTCTCCTTTGCTTTGCTTTCCTCTATTTTTTTTTAAATTCCTGCTTATGGTTATCCTTGAGAATCAGAAAAATACCACATTTTCCTATTGAAGGCATACCAAATAAAGAATTATCAAAATTCTAAAATAGAATTACATCAACAGGTAAGTTCTAAATTGGCTCTTTTTAAATATTCTAAATTAAAATATTGTAATACACATAACAACGTTACTTAAAAATAAGTGAGGATGCAAAAAATAGTGATTTAGAAAAAACAGGAACAAGTTTCCCCTAAATGTCTTCTTGATGGATTGTGACTTATCTGAGAAAAGGAAAGTAGTTTAAATGTTCGTCTAGAATTAAGGACTGAGAGCTCATGGGCAATTTTATTAAATATAATGAAATCAAATTCAATGTGTCAGTATGATAAAATAATTGGTACTAAAAATATTCCTCTAACAGAATCAATGGAAAAACTGGACAAAATATGTGAAATAACTGTCTTTTTTTAATAAAAGAATTTATAGTACTCAGTGAGAAAAGGAAAAACATGAGATGAGTGCTATAGTCTCTATGGTTTTCTACCTAAAGCAATTTTCCAACTGTAGCATAATAGATGGCTGACTGATTGAAGTTAAAAACTTGTGTTCAGAGCAGATGAGGCAGGAGGAGCTAGAGCAATGTAGACAAAATCTGACAATATCTGAACATCCTCATGAGATCCCCCTAGAGTCTGTAATTGAATATTTCACATGTTTAAGATGAAACTCCATGAAAATGGGCCAAGAAAAAATACTGAAGGAACAACAAATACCAAGAGGTCACACAAATTTAGGATACATTTAAATTCTTTACCAAAGGAATGGAAAACCTGGTGAAATACCTAGATTGATAAGCACAGACATGGAAAAAAGCATTGCCATTGCCATAAATAACAAAAAAAGCCTGAAGTTAAGACTACTTTGTACTTCTACTAAAATTTAAAAATAAGCCTTAAAAGGATCAGGCTGATTTTCAAGTAAATTGAAGTTGCTAGAGCCAGTCTTAACACTATTATAAGAAAGATATAAAATCTGGGTGCTTAGCAATGTAACCTCATGAAGTTCAGAATTCAATAAAAAATAATTAGATGTGAAAGCAACAAAGAATCTATTATGCACATGTGTGTGTGTGTGTGTGTGTGTTTTATTCGCTCGGTTATATCCGACTCTTTGAGACCCCATGGACTGTAGCCCTCCAGGGGCCTCTGTCCTTGGAATTCTCCAGGGGAGAATACTGGAATGGGTTATTTCTCCTCCAGGGGAACTTCCTGACCCAGGTGTCCAACTCACGTCCCCTGCATTGAAGGCAAATTGTTTACCATCTGGGCAACCAGGTAAGCCATGGATCGGGGACATATTGGGCTTGCCAGCTGGCCCTAGTGTTAAAGACTCCGCCAGTCGATGTAGGAGATATAGAGACCCAGGTTCAGTCCCTGGGTTGGGAAGATCCCTCAGAGGAGGGCATGGCAACCCACTCCAGTATTCTTGCCTGTAGAATCCTATGAACAGAAAAACCTGGTGGGCTAGAGTCCACTGGGTCACAAAGAGTCCGACGCTACTTAGCGCAACTTAGCACTCATTCACGCAGGAGACATATTAGTCAATAGAAACATACCCATACAATACATGATAGAATTAGCACACAATAACTTTAAGAGAGCTTCTATAAATATATTTAGATATTAAAGGAAATATTAAAACAGTGAAGGTAGAAATAAAGGTTATACAAGGAAACAAATGAAACTGGTAGAGATAAAAATGGAGCATCATAGGTAAAAAAATCATAGGTGGAACTTAACATAAATCTAAATATTACAAAAAAATTATTATTGAACTGGATTATATGTCATGGCAACAATCCAAACTAAAGCCAAAAAGTGAAGGAAAGGTATAAGAAAAATAAGCAGACATTAAAAATCTATGAGACAAATTAAAGTGGTCTAATAAATATATAATTGTAATCTCAGAACAGAAGGCAAAAAATAATGACTATTGGCTTTTTTCAAATTTAATGAAAATTATAAAACTACAACAAAATGAAGCTCAGTGAACCTAAAATAGGGGAAACATACAGAAAAATTTCATTAAATGCTGTAAATGTCTCAATCCCTGTAAGAGACTATTTCGTTTTTCTAAAAACACACTGATAATTAATGGTAGATCTGGACAAGGACACCAGACTTCCTGGATATAACTCCCGTCCTCCCTTCATGATATTTGCCTTTTTCTCAGTTAATTTTCTATACTTGACAAATAGACCTGCTTATGCAAAGCTGCTTCTGCTCGGAACTTTCATGTAAACTTCATACTTCAGAGTTTATTCAACAGTAAATTTTATTTTGAGTTATCAATAATTTTCCCCTGCTGTGAATTCAATAGAGTGAAACATTTATCCACAGTCATCTATCATACATGTGCAAAATGTATTATGCCATTCAGAATTTTCAATTGCATTCAGACAACTGTGCAAATTACAATGATAGATTGAAATAAGTCATCTAATTTCCTTATTCAGCATAAAGTATCAATCATTTGGCACTGTTTCCAAGACTGGCCTAAATATACATCATCTTATGATTCACAAAATATTTCTTTCAGGGCATTAATTTTTGAATTTTTAATCCATGTTGCAATATACTATATATTCTATATTTTTTCTTGGGGCTCAACATGAATGAAGTTAAAGGCTCTGAGAAGTCCTGTATTAAAGAAACTCAATCTTATACATAAAATTTCTCGAGCTTAGATGATCACAGACATATTTTTCATGTTCACATGCATATTTCAAAGCCTATTATTACTCAATGCAAATACTGTTCTATGGAAGATAACTAAGTTACACTTTCCTAGATTTGCTATGGAAATCTAGCAATTAGTAAGGCTGTAGTAACCATACATCTAGGGATCATTCCATTTGTTAAATTCACAACAGCATCTTAATTTCTTCTGCTGCCTAAACATGATTCATTCTTGAGATTTTTCCAAAGAAATAATTAGTTCATTTATGTAGTAGACTATATAAAACAAACAAAAAACTAAACACTTTGAGAAATAGGTAGTCCAATCTTATCAATGCTATGATGAAGTGAAAGAAATACTTAAAAAATCTAATGGCTTTCTTTTAATATTCTTTCTTCTATTTTTACTTTAATGCAATGATGATGTATATAGTCAATGTTCATGAAGCTGTGTCTATCCTCTGTTTCCTATTTTTTTCAGTCTCTCAGTCATGTTCAACTCTTTGCAACCCTATGGACTGCAGCATGCCAGGCTTCCCTGTCTTTCACCATCTCCCAGAGATTTTTCAAACTCATGTCGGTTGAGTCAGTGATGCCATCCAACAATCTCATCCTCTGTTATCCCCTTCTCCTCCTGCCTTCAAGCTTTCACAGCACCAGGGTGTTTTCTTTTCTTTCTTTCTTTCTTTTTTTTTTTTTTCCAGTTCTACCCATTGATTGTTACAAACCCATCTCCCCCCACTCTCATGCATGTGTGCCTAGTCATGTAACCCCATGGACTGCAGCCTGCAAGGTTCCTCTGTCCATGGACTTTTCCAGGCAAGAATATTGGAGTGGGTTGCCATTTGCTTCTCCAGTATTAGGCTTCCCTGGTGGCTCAGATAGTAAAGCATCTACCTGCAATGCAGGAGACCCAGGTTTGATTGCCGGGTCAGGAAGATCCTCTGAAGAAGGAAATGGCAACCCACTCCAGTATTCTTGCCTGAAAAACTCTGCGGACAGAGGAGTCTGGTAGGCTACAATCCATGGGGTTGAAAAGAGTAGGACACAACGGAGCGACTTCACTTCTCCAGTATCAGGGCAGGGTCTTTTCTAATGAGTCAGTTCTTCACATCAGGTGGTCAGAGTTGTGGAGCGTCAGCTTCATCGTCAGTACTTCCAGTGAATATTCAGGACTGATTTCCTTTAGATTGGACTGGTTGGATCTCCTTGCAGTCCAAGGAACTCTCAAAGGTCTTCCCCAATACCACAGTTCAAAAGCATCAGTTCTTTGGCACTCAGCTTTCATTATGGTCCAACTCTCACATCCATACATGACTACTGGAAAAACTGTAGTTTTAACTAGACAAACCTTTGCCTGCAAAGTAACCTCTCTGCTTTTTAAAATGCTTTCTAAGTTTATCATAGCTTTTGTTCCAAGGAAAAACATCTTTTAATTTCATAGCTGCAGTCACCATCTGCAGTGATTTTGGAGCCCAAGAAAATAAAGTCTGTCTGTCACTGTGTCCATTTTTTGCCTGTCTATTTGTCATGAAGTGTTGGGACTGGATGCCATGATCTTAGGTTTTTGAATCTTTAGTTTTAAGCCAAATTTTTCACTCTTGTCTTTCACTTTCATCCACAAGATCTTTAGTTCCTCTTCACTTTCTGCCATAAGGGTGGTGTCATCTGCATATCTGAAGTTATTAATGTTTCTCCTGGCAATCTTGATTCCAGCTTGGGCTTCATCCAAATCAGCATTAAACATGATGCATAAAAGTTAAATAAGCAGGCTGATGATATACAGCCTTGATGTACTCCTTTCTCAATTTGGAACCAGTCCACTGTCCCATGTCTGGCTCTAACTGTTGCTTCTTGACCCAAATAAAGGTTTCCAGGATATAGGTAAGGTGGTCTGGTATTCCCATCTCTTGAAGAATTTTCCACAGCTCGTTGTGATCCACACAGTCAAAGCCTTTATTTTAGCACAGTCAATAAAGCAGAAGTAGATGTTTTGGGAGCATTTTCTTATTTTTTCTATGATCCAACAGACTTTGGCAATTTGACCTCTGGTTCCTCTGCCTTTTCTAAATACAACCTGAACATCTGAAAGTTCTTGGTTCATATACTGTTGAAGCCTAGCTTGGAGAATTTTGAACATTACTTTACTAGCCTATGAGATGAGTGTACTTGTGCAGTAGTTTGAATATTCTTTGGCATTGCCCTTCTTTAGGATTGGAATAAAAACGGACGTCTTGTGGCCACTCTGAGTTTTCCAAATTTGCTGGCATACTGAGTGTAGCAATTTAACAACATCATCTCTTAGGATTTGAAATAGCTCAGCAGGAATTTCACCATCTCTACTAGTTTTGTTCATAATGATGTTACCCAAGGCCCACTATTCTATGGCCCCCTCAGACAACCATTTTCCCTCTTTGCATTTCCTTTTTGGGGGGATGGTTTTGATTAATGCCACTGTCTATAGTTCTTCAGGTACTTTATCTGATCTAATCCCAGAATATATTTGTCACTTCCATTGTATAATCATGAGGGATTTGATTTAGTTCATACCGAATAGCCTAGTTGTTTTCCCTAATTTCTTCAATTTAAGTATGAATTTGGCAATAAGGAGTTCATGATCTGAGCCACAGTCCATTCCTGGTCTTGTTTTTGCTGACTGTATAGAGCTTCTCCATCTTTGGCTGCAAAGAATATAATGAATCTACTTCCAGTATTGAGCATCTGATGATGTCCATATGTAGGGTCATCTCTTGTTGAAAGAGGATGTTTGCTCTGATCAGTGCATTCTCTTGGCAAAACTCTGTTAGCTTTTGTCCTGCTTTATTTTTTACTCATATAAGGCACTTTTCAATGAGGCATCACCAATGATTCATAATGAGGAGTTAGGATAAGTATTGTACGTGTAGACATCATGGAATGTACAGAAACCTGTGTTGAGTTTCCCCATTCAGTAAATCCTGGCTGTGACCTGGGAGTAAATTACTGAAACCAGTGCACCTTCATTTACAATAGAGAAGATTTAATTATTACTGAGTACCTGAGAAGTGCCGATTGTGTAACAGTGCTTTCAATACATGGACTTAATTAAATGTCACAACATCACTATTGAGTTTTATCCATATTGTGGCAGAGTTGAGATGAGAAACTAAGTTGATCTTGCGTTAAATTCATATGTTCATTGCTCAGTAACATCGTGACTGAAAAAAAACAGTATTAATAATCCCAAAATTCTATTGAGAATTTAACTTGGATATCAAATCACTGTAATTTTCTAAGCTTTCGTTTCTGATGTCAAAGTTTAACAATTAAAAACAACAGAGTTCTATTTTTGACAAAATACATAAAATATAAAATTTAAGAATATCCCTTTATGTAAAATTCATTAGCACAACTTATATACAATAAAAGTAGATCTCACTATTAAATTTGGGCAATTATTTTGAAGTCAGATTTACTAAGGCCTAATCTACATAAAGCAAAATTCACAAGTTTTGTGTATAAATGCATGACTGATAAGAGATATATTTAGTCAACTATCATGATCTAGATAACAAGTAGTTCTAAATCTCCCCCATTTCTTTTCAACTCTTTTACCAGTTCCAGCCCCTTAGCAACCAGTAAAACTGTCTTCTGTCAAAAAAAGTCTTGGATTTTCCAGAATGTGACATAAGTGGAATCATACAGTACATAGTATTTAGCATACAGTATGAGTATGGTTATATTTAATTTGCCTAATTTATTTTTTATGTATTCACTGTTCTATGTGTATGAATAGTTGTTTTCTCATTGTTCGGTACTGTTCTGTTCTTTGATATAACTGGTTTATTTATACTTTCACCAGCTTAAAAAATATTTAGGTTGTTTCCAGTTTAGTGAGATTATGAATAAAGCTTTTATAGAAAGATATATATCAATTTTCTTTGCTGTTTGGCAAGAAACTAGGAGTAAGGTTTCTGGTTAGTATGATAAGTCTATATCTGACTTTACAAGAAACTGCCAATCCAAAGTTCCTGAAGGATCAATTCAGTTCAGTTCAGTTGCTCAGTCATGTCCAAATCTTTGCAACCCCATGGACTGCACCACACTGGGGTTCCCGGTCTCTCACCAATTCCTGGAGCTTACTCAAACTCATGCCATAGAGTTGGTGATATCATCCAACAGTCTCATTCTGTTTCATCCCTTTCTCCTCCTGCCTTCAAACTTGCCCAACATCAGGATCTTTTCAAATGAGTCAGTTCTTCACATCAGGTGGCCAAAGTATTGGAGTTTCAGCTTTAGCATTAGTCCTTCCAATGAACATTCAGGACTGATTTCCTTTAGGATGGACTGGTTGTATTTCCTTGCAGTCCAAGGGACCCTCAAGAGTCTTCTCCAACACCACAGTTCAAAATAATCAATTCTTCGGTGCTCAGCTTTCTTTATAATCCAACCCTGAGATCCATACATGACTACTGGAAAAACCATAGTTTTGACTATACTGACCTTTTTTAGCCATATAGGTTGGCCATAGCATTTCTTCCAAAGAGTAAGTATCTTTTAATTTCTTGGCTGTAGTCACCATCTGCAGTGATTTTGGAGCCCAAAAAAGTAAAGTTTGTCATTGTTTCCATTGTTTCCCCATTTGCTATGAAGTGATGGGACCGGATGCCATGACCTTAGTTTTCTGAATGTTGAGTTTTAAGCCAACTTTTTCACCCTCCTCTTTCACTTTCATCAAGAGGCTTTTTAGTTCCCCTTCACTTTCTGTCATAAGGGTGGTGTCATCTGCACATCTGAGGTTATTGATATTTCTCCCAGCAACCTTGATTCCAGCTTGTGCTTCTTCAACTTCAGCCTTTCTCTGCATATAAATTAAATAAATAGAGTGACAATATACAGCCTTGATGTACTCCCTTTCTGATTTGGAAACATCCTGTTTTCCCATGTCCTGAAGTATATCACATTCTTAACAGAAAATATAAGCATTCAGTTCTGTAATATGTACACCCTGGAGTTTGTAATTTCAGCATTTTTGGTTTTTGTATTGAGTTTTATTTCTAGTCATTCAAATCTATGTATGATGGAGACTCAAAATTTTAATTTGCATTTTCCAGTGAAAGAAAGTGAAAATGTTAGTTGCTCAGTCTTATCTGACTGTTTGCAACCCCAAAGACTGTTACCCACCTGGCTCCTCTTTCCGGAATTCTTCAGGCAAGAATGCTCAAGTAGGTTGCCGTTCCCTTCTTCAGGCGATCTTCCCAACCCATGGATCAAACCCAGGTTTCCCATATTGCAAGCAGATTCTTTATTGTCCAAGCCACCAAGGAATAATTAATACTCATATTCAACATCTTTCATTAATATTCACATATTCACTTCAGTGAAATGTCTGTTTATAAACTATCTAAATTTATATTTTGCTTCTTTAAAATAATCTGAATATAAATCTTTTTACCAGACTGTGTTTGGCCTATCTTTGTTCCAATATGTAGCTTGCCTTTTCATTTTCCTAATAGTATCTTTTGAAGGATAGATTTTAAAAAAATATCTTTATTATAGCAATAAAACTCAACATGAGATTTATGCTTCTGACAAAATGTTAAATGTACAGTACAATATTGTTAACAATAGGTTCAATGTTGTACAGCAGATATCTAGAACTTATTCATGTTAATAACTGAAACTACACACAATAGATTTTGTAAGTTTATTTGCAGCCTGAAACATTGCTGAATATGCTTATTAGTGCCTATAGATTTTTTGTAGACTCTTTAGGGTTTTCCACATGCAAAACTCTGTCATCTGAAAATGTTACTTATCTCTTTCCAATTTAGATGCATTTCATTTCATTTTCTAATTGCTAATTGCAATTAGCCTAGCTAATTGCTCTGGCTAGGACTTCCAGTACTATGTTGAATAGAGATGATAAGATGATAAGAATGGGCACCTTTCCTTGTTCCTGATCTTAGAGGAAAAGCTTTCAGACTTTTTTTTTTTTTTTTGCTATTGTTGTTGTTGAATATGTTAGCTGTGAACATTCCATATCTGGCTTTTATTCTGTTGAGGTAAATTTCTTTTATACCTAGCTTGTCGAGAGTTTTTTGTTATGAAAGGATACCAAATTGTGTCAAATTCATTTTTTTTTTCATCTATTGAAATGATCATGTGATTTTTAATCAAGACTGGTCACGAGGAAATAAAAAATCTATATAGACCAATACCAAGCAAAAAGGTTAAATCAGTAATCAAGAATATCCCCAAAAGGAAAAACCTATGACCACTTGGTTTCACTAGTGAATTCTAGCAATTATGTTAAGAATTACTACCAATCTTTTGCAAACTATTACAAAAAATTGAAGAATAAGAAAGCTTCCAAATTCATTGTCTAAGACCAGCATTGCCCAGATAAGATGTCAGACAAAGACACTAAAAGAAAGGAAAGCTACAGGCCTAGTATTCTTACCAGTATATTACTATTTACTTTAGGGCTTTAACTTTTAAATAATTAAGTCAAATATTCATAATCATTAGCAATACTCTTCTAGACATAGTTAATTTCCCAAATGAATATGGTAACAATGATGGTTTATTAATGTTTGATTTATTCATGAATTTAATAAAAAACACCAAGCATAGTGCCTCCAATTCAGTAAGTTTTTAAAGTGCCTCCTTGCTTCTCTTTATAGATTTTGAATAATTTTTATACACTAGACTCCATTTCTTACAGTAATCTTTTGGTGTAAGGAAAAGGGCAAAATTAAACATCTAGATATAGAGAAGGATGTATATTCTGGCCAATGTTAAATGGCTTTTAATTATATTTAGAATATACAATAATCCAATTTGTTAATTCATTGCATTCTCTCAATTCCAAGAGAAGACTGACACATGAGGCAATGTGAAAATTTTAAGACGCTGAATGAAAAACTAGAAAGCATACGTAATTACAGAACATAACAGTTTAAAAACTTGGTCTTTAAAGTAGTCTGTGTGAACCCCAAAGTGTAGAGCATACATTCCATTGGGATGTAATGATAATAAGACCAGTTAGCATTTGTTGAATTATTATTCTAGGCATGAGATATTAATTTGTTAATGTAATTCTTGCAATAACCCTAGAGTATATGTACTTTATTTCAGATGAAAAAATTCAAGCACAATGGGTCAAAATAAAAATTAGAATTATAGTGAATATTTATTTTCAGTTAAAGAGCAACACATATTTTTAGTTATATGCAGTATTTGTGTTGATAGTAGGGCATGTGACTTTGAAGTAGTAAACATTTATAATTTATAAATTTATAAAATATTTTCTTCAATATGTGATCCAAGTTTTGGGGACTATTGATGAGTTATTTTGGAGATGCTAATTCCATTTAACCCAAGGGAAAGATGCTTAACCTGTCTTTCTCACATCTAAAATTGCTATGACTATTCTAATCAAAAACTAAATGAGTTTAAAATGTTCTCATGAATACTCTTTTCACAAGGTTCAATGGTAACTTTAAAAGGCCAAATTAGTTAAAAAGCTCTAAGATGCTGGAAACAGTTTTATGAGCGTGGGGTCATGAAACTAGTTGTAGTTTCAGTTTGGTTGTGTCTCTGTTTTGCTGAAGTTATTTCTAAAGTAGAATGGATTCACTATGGCTCCTCAAAGGCGATAGGAAAATGCAGTTCTTTAGTTCAAGAGAAAGATTTGGGGATAGAGAGGCAATTTTCTATTCCCAAGAATTTAATAGTCTACTGTATTCAAAGCAAAATTACTTCTTACTCTTTTAATAGTCAGTCTCAAGTCATGCATCTTTCCTTTTTTTAACAAATATTTATTGGGAGCCTACTATGTGTCTGGTAATTCTCCACCCTCTCCTCAGTTTTATTGAGATATAATTGGCATGTGATTTGTAACTATGTGAGGTGATAGGTGTTAATTAAACATTTTATGGTATAAACATATATCAAATCATTATGTTCTCCACTTTAAACTTACAAGATATTTTATGTCAATTGTATCTCAGTAAAATATTCCCATTTTTAAGGTTTACTATTCCCATGGTGGATGTATTACTATAATGGTTAAAATGTTCCAGTTATTTCAAAATTGCTTCTATCTGAACATAGTTCTTGAGTATCCTTAAATATATTTAGAATTTTTCCATTGCTGATGATATTTGAATATTCCTAGGAAAGGGTTATATTCTAAGGAATTTCTCATTCATTCAAAAAGTTATATTTGCTTAAAAACTTCAGTCCAAACTCTAGTAAGTGTTTCGGACAATAGAAAGAAAAAAAAAAAACTTTATCCTTACATGTTAGAAAATTATAATCTTGTAGGAATGGCAGGTGGATAATAAGAGATTTCCTGTAATGTGGTATTTCCTGTAATACAAGCAAAGTTGCAGGAGGTTTTTAGAGAAATCAAGCAAAAGATTGAGGAAAGATTCATATGGAAGTGTATTTGAGTTAAAAGAAAAGAGTAATTGGAAAGACAAAGGAAAAAAATAATGGTAATTCAGGAGAAATAAAGTGACATGAAGGTAGAAAATTGCAAAGTTTCACTTGATAATAACAATGTGCACTAAAATTCTTAAATAATTTCTTTTATGTATGCTAACCATGTCCCTTGAAATCTCATATGCTCCAGTGCATTTTAAGTTTTTTTTTTTTTTTAACAGTACAACAGTAAACATATACTCAATCTTGATTAAATTTCAGCAGTTCCAATTTAGGAGAATTGAATTGCTGAGTTTTAATATACAAACTCTTTCCACAATTACTAGAAATGTTTGAGAGAGATTACAATATATATTTCCCTATATTTAGTATTAGTTGTCACTACAAAATAATGAAAATACTTTAAAAATATATTAGAACCTTAATATTTCCCAAAGTACTGGTCACTTCAGTTACTTTGGAATCATGCTATCATTGTACAAAATAGTTATTTAAGTGTTCTTGGGGATTGCTTCTTCCTTTTTATATCTATAATGATAGCAAATCTTTACCACTAAGGATTCATTTAAACTCTGAAAATAGTAAAAACAGTCATTTAGAGTTAGTTATGCTGAATGAAAATTGTAATCAAGGAATGTAGTTTCTGCATTGTTTAAAGGACAGCTTTAAAGATAGTATGTCATGAACTCAGGTGGGTTTATGGTAAAAATCCTGATTGATTAGACCCTGAAAATGACTGAAAACTTCAAGCAGGATGAAACATAATAAATCTCAATTCACAGGTGGCACATAAGAATCAGGTAGATAGTTATTAAAACATATGACTATTGTAATCATTCTTGTTTTATAATTCTTTAAAATTTAATCTGTGGATGAGGGTAAGGGTGGGATGATATGGGAAAATGGCATTGAAACACATTAATTATCATATGTCTAATCAATCGCCAGCCCAGGATTGATGCTCCCTCCGGGGGGAGGGAGGAGGGAGGGGGGTTCTGGAGGGGGAGCATATGTAAACCCATGGTGATATCATGGCATTGTATGGCAAAAATAATAAAAGGGAAAAAAATTAATCCTAAATGTCAGTATATTTTTAAAAATTCATTATTATGAACAAAATTGATGCACAGTGGTTAAATTTGGGAAAAAGCAGAGGATGAAATGGTTAGATAGCATCACCAACTCAATGGACATGAATTTGAGCAAACTCTGGGAGATAATGGAGGAAAGAATAGCTTGGCATGCTGCATTCTGTGGGGTCACAAAGAATTGGAGCTACTTAACAACCAAACAACAACAAGAAAAAAGTTTTGTTTAGCTATGCAACCTTAATAAGAGAGGTGAAACACTAGGAGTTAAATCTCTTTGCTTCACTGAGATGTCTGAGATCAGTCAGTTACTACATGGTACAGTTGATAGCTTAATGAAGGATGTCAGATTTGTGATCTCGGAAGATTTAGCTTCTGGATTGGAGATCAGGGTTGACCACTCAGGGCTCTTGTGTGGGAGAAGTTTTATTACAGTGAAAATGGACAGGGAAAGCTTCTGACATAGACATCAGAAGGAAGTGGAGAGTGCCCCACTCGCTAGTCTTTAGCAAGGGAATTGTATTCTTTTTAATGAGTTATTACAATAAATCAAAGAATGTTTCAAGTTTGTGAAAATTTTACTGGACCCACTCCCACAATTTACATTTTATGTAACAGATTAGAATTTAACAATAGAAAGATCCTACCAGACCCACTCTCATAATATACATTTTAAGATATCAGGATTAGTCACCAGGTTTTCAGGAAGGAGAAACTGTCCTCAAGCAGGATACATTGTTGTTATATAATCACTAGTACAGATTTTAAACTGATTTCTTTGCTGGGTAATCATTAGTTCCCAGTTTAAAGAAATAAAACGTTTTATGTGACTAAGACTAAGCAATGTAGAGAGAGAGAGAGGGGAAAAAACAAAAAAGTTTGTCCTTTCCTCCTTATTGAGAATTCCAGACTCCTATCTCCTCCTTGAGAACCTCAGACCTCTCTCTCCTTGGGGACCCCCAGACTTCTTATCAACCTGCCTAGGAATTGACTCTCTCACAATTTCATGTGCAAAAAGGACCTGATGCCTACATTTAATCCTACTTGCTTTCGTAATTTTTAGAGCATACTTAGACAACCTAGAGTAATAGGCAAATTTGGCCTTAGACTATAAAAAGAAGCAGGGCAAAGGGTAACAGAATTCTGCATGAGAATGCACTGGTCATAGCAAACACCCTCTTCCAAAAACACAAGAGGGGACTCTACACATGGACATTACCAGATGGTCAATACCGAAATCAGATTGATTCTGTTCTTTGCAGCCAAAGATGGAGAAGCTCTATACAGTCAGCAAAAACAAGACCAGGAGATGACTGTGGCTCAGATCATGAACTCCTTATTGCAAAATCCAGACTTAAATTGAAGAAAGCAGGGAAAATCACTAGACCATTCAGTGAGTGAAGTGAAAGTCACTCAGTCTTTTCCAACTCTTCGTGATCCCTGGACTATATAGTCCATGGAATTCTCTAGGCTAGAATATTGGAGTGGGTAGCCATTTCCTTCTCCAGGGGCTTTTTCCAACCCAAGGATCAAACCCAGGATTCCTGCATTCCAGGGGGGATTCTTTTACCTGCTGAGCCAAGAGGGAAGCCAAAGAATACTGGAGTGGATAGCCTATCCCTTCTCCAGTGGATTTTCCCAACCCAGGCATCAACTGGGATCTCCTGCTTTGCAGGTGAATTCTTTAACAGCTGAACTATTACGGAAGCTGGTATGACACAAATCAAATCCCTTATGATTATACAGTGGAAGTGACCAATAGACTCAATGGGTTAGATATGATAGGTAGAGTTCCTAAAGAACTATGGATGAAGGTTCATGACATTGTACAAGAGGTGGTGATCAAAATGATCCTCAAGAAGAAGAAATGCAAAAAGGCAAAACTGTTGTCTGAGGAGGCCTTACAAATAGCTGAGAAAAGAAGAGAAACTAAAGGCAAAGGAGAAAATGAAAGATATATCCATCTGAATGAAGAGTTCCAAAGAAGCAAGGAGAGATAACAGGCTTCCTAAGTGATCAATGCAAAGAAATAGAGGGAAAAAAATAGAATGGGAAAGACTAGAAATCTCTTCAAGAAAATTAGAGATACCAAGGGAAAATTTTATGGAAAGAAAGGCATGAAAGGACAGAAATGGTATGGACCTAACTGAAACAGAACATACTAAGAGGTGGCAAGAATACACAGAAGAACTATACAAAAAAGATTTTCTTGACCCAGATAACCGTGATGGTGTAATCACTCACCAAGAGCCAGACATCCTGGAGTGCAAAATCAAGTGGACCTTAGGAAGTATCACTATGAATGGAGATAATGGAAATGATGGAATTCCAGTTGAGCTATTTCAAATCCTAAAAGATGGTACTGTTAAGGTGCTGCACTCAATATGCCAGCAAATTTGAAAACTCAGCAGTGACCACAGGACTTACTGTAAAAGGTCAGTTTTCTTTACATTCCCAATGAAAGGCAATGCCAAGGAATGTTCAAACTACTGCACAATTTGCACTCATCTCACAAACTAGCAACATAATGCTCAAAATTCTCCAAGCTAGGCTTAATAGTACATGAACCGAGAACTTCCAGCTACTTAAGCTGGATTCAGAAAAGGCAGAGGAACCAGAGATCAAATTGCCATTGCATCATAGAAAAAGAGAATTCCAGAAAAACATCTGGTGCTTCTGCTTCATTGATTACGCTAAAGCCTCTGACTGTGTGGATCACAACAAACTGGAAAATTCATAAAGAGATGGGAATACCAGACCACCCTACCTGCTTCCTGAGAAATTTGCATGCAAGTCAAGAAGCAACAGTTAGAATCAGACATGGAAAAATGGACTGGGTCCAAATTAGGAAAGAAATACGTCAAGACTGTATATTGTCACCTTGCTTATTTTACTTATATGCAGAGTGTATCATGCGAAATTCTCAACTGGATGAACCACAAGCTGGAATCAAGATTGCCAGGAGAAATATCAACAACTTCAGATATGCAGATGACACCACCCTTATGGCAGATAGCAAAGAGAAACAAAGGAACCGCTTGATGAAAGTGAAAGAGGAAAATGAAAAAGTTGGCTTAAAACTCAACATTTAAAAAACTAAGATCATGCCATCCAGCCCCATAGCTTCATGAAAATAGATGGGGAAACAATGAAAACAGTAACAGACTATTTTCTTGGGCTTCAGAATCACTACAGATGGTGACTGCAGGCATGAAATAAAAAGACATTTGCTCCTTGGAAGAAAATCTATGACAAACGTAGATAGTGTATTAAAAAGCAGAGACACTAGTTTACCGACAAAGGTCCATATAGTCAAGGCTATAGTTTTTCCAGTAGTCATGTATGGATGTGAGAGTTGGGCCATAAAGAAGGCTAAAAGCCAAAGAATTGATGCTTTTGAACTGTGGTGTTGCACAAGCCTCTTGAGAGTCACTTGGACAGCAAGAAAATCAAACCAGTCAATCCTAAAGGAAATCAGCCCTGAATATTCATTGGAAGGACTGACTGATGAAGCTGATGCTCCACTATTTTGGCCACCTGATGCAAAGAGCCAGTTTATTAGAAAAGTCCCTGATTCTGGGAAAGATTGAAGGTAGGAGGAGAAAGGAATGACAGAGGCTGAGATGGTTGGATGGCATCACCAATTCGTCAGACATGAGTTTGAGCAAGCTCTGGGAATTGGTGATGGACAGGGAAGCTTGGTGTGCTTCAGTCCATGGGGTCACAAAGAGTAGAACATGACTGAATGACTGAACTGAACTAAACATTTCACTACTTCAGTCCTTAGTATTTTGATCTTGAGAAACAGCATATCTTTGGAGTTGGGGTATGCCATTTTCAGTTATTATTAGAATATACATACATACCCACAAAACACAATCACCCATATAAACTAGTGCATTAGCTGGGAGAACATATGCAGGGATAAAAAATAAACTAAAATGAAAATCTTAAAATAAGAAATTGCTATTTGGAAAATTTAGCACCTTTCAGGGAAGAAATTATACTAGGAAGCGTTGAACTCCCCCCAAAATATTCCTCCCAACTTTACACTACGTACCTAACTTATTGACTTCAAAATGACTTACTTATCATTTTGGAATATGATCAATAAATATTTGAGAAAGACTAATACTTGTTCAGAGTTCAAACTCTCACATCCAACAGATGACAGATTTCTTAGAGTATACATTTTACTTTGTTTTCAAAATTTATTCAATTTATTCTCCATGTTCCCTTTTAATCATTTACTATTTTTGATGTTTTTATTGCTTAAATTTTCCTTTGCAAAAATTAAAATTCACTTTTACTTTACTATTCAATATCTCTATATTTTATTTTTCATAAATAAGATGTTTTGAAGGCTATAGGTCTGATAATAATCATTTAATTTGCAAAACCATTCTTAATCATCTGTATCTCCAACTATGAACTTTTGTGACATTATATTTCACTAATTTCTATCTTAGATGACAATAAATACATCTAATTTTATTCAGTTCCTGCAAACTCTGACTTATATACAGAGAAATTATATCTACTTGGAATCAGAGGAATAAAATATTTCAATATTGCTTTCATTTCTATCCATACTTTAGTTGGTATCATACTCACCTTTCCACCATAAACAGTCAGGTATTTGATTTTCTTAGTCAGTATAATACATAACAAAGACTGTGGTGATGCCCTTTGTACATGTCATTGTTGTTTAGTCAGTCAGTTGTGTCCTAATCTTTGTGACCCCAGGGACTGTAGCCCACTAGGGCTTTTCCAGGCAAGAATACTGGAATGGGTTGCCATTTCCTTTTCCAAGGAATCTTCCCAAGCCCTAGAACAAACCTTTGTCTCCTGCAAGTCTCCTGTTTTGCAGCAGGATGCTTTACCACTAAGCCACCTGGAAAGCCCCTTTTGTATGTGTAGAGCAGGTTTATTTTGATGCTATAAAGAAAAAGCTTACTCCTTTTCAATACAATTCAAGCTTTCTAATGTTAAAGAACTTGTAGATATCTTTTCTTTGTACTATGTCCCTCTTTTTAGTCCATCTGAATAACCTGAAGAATTTTGGTGTCAGCATAGTTATGGTCATAATCAGCTCTATAAACATGTACTACTTCTTTGAAATCATTGTTTGCAAGTACTAAAAATTGCTCTTCTAATTATAATATTAGACCATTATACATCCAGAATCTTTAGCTATTAGTTTATTTTCCTGTTTTATATTTGGAGTTAAATACATTTTGGCTTTTATACAGGATTGATTCTTTAACAATATATTTATATACAAATGAAATGAGTATCATGGTGCCTGACACTTTCATGGAAAGTAAGCTGGTAAGTTATTTATCTTCTTTTGGCATATTTTCATATCAAAACAATGATATGTACAGGTTTTCCCTCTTTAGAAATTTAAGTGTAAGAGCATTTTAAGACAAAATAAAAATGTCAAATGGTATTGTTTTTAGAAAGCTGGAAGAGAAAGTATTGAATTTACATATTTTTGTCATTTATGCCTAAGGTCTGGCATGTACCAAAAAGTCTAACCTTGAGCATTCTAGAGTGCAAAGCTATTACATAACTCTGCATTACGACAGGAGAAACTTGTGTATACAAATACAGTTAATATGAATCTTGATAGTGTAATGTTCTCAAAGTTAGCCCCCAGAAAATTTTCAGTATATTTTTTAATAAATTGCATTTTATTTAATGTTAATTCTTTGAAAATGTTTGTCTCTCAAATAACTGGCCACTCTGATTAAGTAAAAATAGTTAACATTATTAACTCTTATGAATAGAATGTATTCTATAATTTTCAATAAACTAGAGATTTAAAGTAAATATTTAGAGTTTCTACACTTATGTAGAGATATAATAATTTATAACTAATTATTATTTATACATATATATCAATACATATGAATATATGTTTTGCTTTTTAGTTTATATAAACATATTTATCTTCACAAAGGTATACATGCACTTATGGATATATGTATATGTGTATATAGATTTGCATATGTATGTATGCATGTGTGGTTGTGTGTACATAAATATATACACAGTGAAGAAACATAGGGCATGATATTATGTTAAGTATGCCTTTTGAATCAAGTGTATTTTATTAAAAGATGTAGTTTATTATAGTTTCTATATATATTTTACAGTTCATTGACAAGAACCATTTAACAAACAATAAAAATAACCTACAAAACTTTGATTTTTATAGAATTATATATGTTACAGAGCCCTTCTACATATTTTGTGTCATTTAAGTATGTCTTGATATTTCATAAAGCAAAGTTGATACAATGAACATTTCCAATTACTGATGCAGTTATTTTTGTGCCTTAGTGTTCTTTTGGAAAGAAAAGCAGCTCTCTAGGAAGCCACATGACACATGTTAGGTAACAAAAATATCATTTAGTAATTTGGAGCACTTGTTTCTCAGTCTGTGTAACCATCTATCCTGTGAACCAAGAAACAATATAACTGATACAAGTTTAGACATCCTTTATCTCTCTACATCCACATCAAATATATGATAATCTACATTACTTGTAAACATATCTCACAGGAGTATATCAAATGCATTGTGATCACTTCTGAGGCACAAAAATTATAACTGGCTTTATCATGTCCATATAATTGGCATGATATATCTTTCTTCAATTGTTAATCCCTATCTAGTTTTCTCTTGGTAACTCTAGTACAATATTTAAGGATATTATGAAATAACTAGCACTATCTGCAGTCCTGAAAAATTGAAACAGCAGCCCCTCATGATTGCTCTGGAATGCGATTGAAAATATGATGAAACTGTATCTTCTCTCCAGAAGTGTATTACAAACAAAAAGTTGCATAAACTGCATAAACTACAAGGAGTTTAAAGATACCATGAGGCCCCTGTAATAATGAGAGTGGTCTTCTGCGCATTGAGTTTTGGAGATGTGGATTTACCAGCTGAGCTACATTTAGCCAGTGATATGTGTATGTGTGCTAAATCACTTCAGTCATATCTCACTTTTCAAGACCTTATGAACCATCGCCTGCCAGGCTCTTCTGTCCAGGGAGATTCTCCAGGGAAGAATGCTGGAGTGGATTGTGGTGCCTTCCTCCAGGGGATCTTTCTCACCTGTGTCGATCGAACCTGTATCTCATATCTCCTGAGTTGGTTGGAGTGTTCTTTACCACTAGCGCCACCTGGGAAGCTCAGCCAATGAAGTAGTGGGTTGCAAATACATTCGTATCTCAGAAACTTCAATTGTATCTTAGGCCAAAATTAAGCTATATCATTTGATGGCTTTCTATTTCCTTTTCCCATTCACATTTGAATATGAGGAGATACCTGAAAAAAAAGCAGCTATTCATACCAATGCTTTGGGGGAAATTAAATCACTACCAGGCGGTGCTAGTGGTAAAGAACCCACCTTCCAATGCAGGAGATAAAAGAGACTCGTGTTCCATCCCGGGGTCTGGAAGATCCCCTGGAGGAGGGCATGGCAACCTACTCCAGTATTCTTGCCTGGAGAATCTCATGGACAGAGGAGCTTGGCGGGCTACATTCCATGGATTTTCAGAGTCAGACATGACTGAAGCAACTTAGCATGCAGGCACAAATCACTACCAATATTACTGGAGAATTAAGAAAACTAAAAGTAAAAAAGAAAAGAAAAGAAAAGAAAACTTGATAAAATGTCTGGTTAGAATTGAAAGTTTAACTTCTAGGGAAAAGTTTTATTTGTGGTGCAGCCATTTTTGTACTAAAATTTGAAGATTGCATAAGAGACCCCAGCAGACAAAGATAGGGATTCCATAAGTACAGTGGAGAGAGATGGTAGCTATTTCTTTCTTTCTTTTTTTTTTTTTGCTTCTATGTGTTTTATTTTGTTGAGGAATGCATAATACAGAAGAAAGGAAATAATGCAGATTTTTGAAGAAAAATTAAAAAATAAAAATTCTTATAAGAATTAAGATGTTGATTATTTCCTCCATTAGAGTTCAGACAAACAAAGCCAATAAATGTAACCAAAAAGGGGAGAGATCTATACCCTGTAAATTTTTAAGAAAGAGACAGACCAGTCACTACAAGGAATTGGCTTACTTGAATATGGATGCTGACAAGGTCCAAGGCCTGCAGTAAGCAAGCTGGGTATCTAAGAGGCTTAATGGTATAGTTTCAGCCTGAAGGCTGGCAGATTTGAAATCTAGAAAAGGCTGATGTTTCAATTTGAGACTGAAGGTAGGAAAAGACTCATATTTCATATCAGAGACATTTAAGGCAAGAGGAATTTCTTCTTTTTGTTCTATTCAGGCCTTTGACTGAGTAGATGAGGCCCACTCACACTAGGAAGAGCAATGTGCTTATTCAAAAATTAATCTCATTTGAACAAATCTACCAGTTCAAATGCTAATCTCATGCAAAAACACCCTCATAGACAGGCCCAGGATAATGTTTAATCACATTGTCTGGGCACCCCATGGCCCATGCAAGGTGATGTATATAATTAACCATTACAGTTTCAGAAACTTAAAATTTCCTTGTGTCTTCCCTTGTGATCATAGTTCTCTATCTAATCCTGAGAGAAAAACACTATCAGATCTTAAAAATTAATTTTGCCTTTTTACTAACTTTACAAAATACATATATATTCTTTATAAATGTATTTTTCTAGTATATGTACATTTCATACATATTGATTTTTGAAGCTGTCATTAATTTCATTGCTTTATAGTATTCTGTTGCATTAACTTACCACCTTTAACTAAGAATACTGCTCTTAGTACACATTTGAAAAGGATCCAGGCCTGGGCTTCTATGAATAAATCTGCCATCACTATAATATCCTAATACTTTTATTCTGATGCACATACAATTATAAAAATTTTAACTAGAAACAAACGTTCTGGGTCATAGGGTATCTAAAATTTTAATTTGTGTACATGATGTCTATATGTGTGTAGATCTTTTTCTGGATTATTTTGTTATAATTACCTATTTTTAAATTACTGTGCAGTATCACACTGGTTTAACCACATTTTCTGTAGTAAATATTTATAGCTGAAATTATCAATAGTTCACCTTTGTTCTCATTAAAAATTATTTTGTCTATTCTTGATTATTTCTATACACATTTTAGAACAATCTTAAAAACCTTGTTTAAATTTTGATTAATGTTTCATTGAATCTACAACTTTGCTTGTATACAAATGATATGATGTGCAGTATTAAGGCATCCAATCCATAAACACAATACATCTATCCATTTGTTGTTTTTGCTGTTTAGTTGCGAATTTGTGTCCAACCCTTTGCGAACCCGTGGACTGGAGCACGCCAGGCCTCGCCATCCCTCCATTGTTTTAAGTTTGTCAAAATTTCCTAAGCAAATTTTTGTAGATTTGTTCCTTGATAATTCATTATTTTGGTGATTTTATGGATTTTAATTTTTATTTGTGATAGTCAATAATATTGAGAAATCAGTGATTTTTTGGATATACATTAAATTTTCATTTTTTAGTTTGTATTGGGCTATAGCTGATCAACAACATTGTGATAATTTCAGGTGAACGGCGAAGGGAATCAGCCATGCATATGTATGTATCCATTCTCCCCCAAATTCCACTACCATCCAGGCTGCCACAAAACATTGAGCAGAGTTTCACATGCTATACAGCAGGTCCTTGTTGGCTATTCCTTTTCAATAAAAGAGTGTGAACTTGCCCATCCCAAATGAACTTAACAGTCTTTATTATTCTAATAATTTATCTGTTGATTCTTTAATTATATATAAATATAGGTGACTGCTCACGGCATACAGGATCTTCATTGCATTATATGGCTCTTTCGGCAGCATGGACCATCTAGTTGTGGCACATGGGCTCAGTAATTGCAGGGAGCAGGTTCAGTTGCTCCAAGGCATGTGGGATCTGAGTTCCCAGACCAGAAATTAAAACCATGTCCCCTGCATTGCAAGGTGGGTTCTTAAGCACTGGGCCACCAAGGAAGCCCCTATCTGTTGATCCTTATCCTTTACTATCTACTTCAATTCTATTAACTGAATGTTATCCCCTTTCTTCATTTCCTTTTCTTCTGAGACTCCATTGACACGAATTGATGTGAGACTTCTCAATATTATTCCACAAATCTCAAGACCTGTTTGTTTTCCTTCAAAGTTTATTTTCTCTTTGCTTCAGATGGGATCATTTCTGCGTCTTTATTTTGAATTGACTAACAAAGTAAATAAATAAATAAATAAACTGACTGACTCATCTGTCTCCTCCACTGTGCCATTGAGGCCATTGTTGTTGCTCAGTGGCTCAGTTGTTTCTGACGCTTTGAGACTCATGGACTACAGCACGCCAGGCTTCCCTGTCTTTCACCATCTCCTAGAGCTTGCTCAAACTCATGTCCATTGAGCTGGTGATGCTGCCCAACTGTCTCATCCTCTGTCATCCCCTTCTCCTACTGCCTTCAATCTTTCCCAGTATCAGGGTCTTTTCCCACAGCAAGTGGCCATGCCAAAACCAAATTTCAGTTCTTTTGATAGTTTATATCCCCCCATGAGAACTTCTATATCTTCATCCATTTCAAGAGCAAAACACTGTCTTACACAACATACTTATAGCTGCTTTATAGTCTGATAATTCCGATATCTGAATGATCTCAGAGTTGGTATATGCTGATTGCTTTTCCTTGGAAAAATGGTTGTTTGTCCTTTTTCCTCTTCCTCAATTATCTTGATAATGTCCATATCACACAATTTTTTTTTAAGGGCAACTTCAGGATACAACAAAAGTAAGGGAAAAGCATGGTGATGTCTCATATGCTCCCTGCCCCCACCCATGCCTCGCCTTCTTTATTATCAATACCCACCACCAGAGTGGTACATCTGTTACACTTGATGAACCTATACTGACATATCATAATTACTCAAAGACCATAGTTGACATTAGGGTTCACTCTTGATGTTGGACATCCTATAGGCTTGGACAAATGTCTAATGATGTATTTCCACCATGCAGACTATTTTCACTGCCTTAAAGAGGTTTTGTACTCCACCCATTAATCCATCTTACCCCAAAACCTGGAAAACCCTGATTGTTTTACTGTTTCCATAGTTCTGCCTTTTTCAGAAAATTATTTATTTGGAATCATGCTGTATGTAACCTTTTCAGGTTAGCTTCTTTCACTTAGTAATGTGCATGTAAGCTTCCTACATATTTTTTTTCACAGCTTGGCAGCTCATTTCTTTATATCTATAAATAACATTGTCTGGGCATACCACAATTTATTTGTCCATTCACCTACTGAAGTACATCTTGTTTGCTTCCATATTTTGGGAATTATGAATAAAGCTGCTCCAAACATCCATGTGAAGGTTTGTGTGAGGACATATCAACTCCTTTGAACAAATACCAAGGAGCACTATTGCTGAATCATAGGATAACATATTTAGTTTTGTAACAGATGTCCAAACTCTTCCAAAGTGTCTGTACCCACTTGCATTCCCATCAGCAATGAATGAGAATTCCTGTTGCCCCAAGTCCTCAATAGTATTAAATGACAGAGTTCACTAAATTCATTCACTTTGCTTTGTAATAACCATTTTAACAATCATATCATGGTAGGTTAACTACAATTAGATGAGATGCCCTCAATTCTAATAATTGATTGGAGAAAAATGTGTTTATTTGATAAATATTCAAATGAAACAAACATTTTTTTATGGAATGCTTCTTTCTAAAACCAAGGACCTGATTCCAATCAGCTTCACCTTTTAGTATTAAACCTGTTTGGAAACTCTATGTGGCGCCAACAACATTATCCTCAGGTGTAAGTCTCAGAGTCCAATTAGGCTTGGCCTTGACTGTTCCTTCCTAACCTTTTGTCTCTAGCTATCTTTATCACACCTAAGCTTTTATACAAAATGATAAAGTGAAAGTGAAAAACTAACTCTTTTTAATGCTCTCTCATCTCTCTATGCCTTGTCGTTGTATTGCAGAGGAGTCATAATAATTCTTTTCTTTCTGAATTATCTCTCCTATTAAATTATAAAATCCTGCTTGCTCCGGTATACTCAGAATCCTGAAATTAGCCACAGTATGCACATTAACAATCGTGACTATAACTAGATTACAAAATCTGCATGTAGATGAGTCAGGAAGAGGTGGGAGGAAGGGATGGGTGAAGATTTTTGATCCTAATTTGGTGCAGCTCTTTTACATGAGTGCGTTGAATACTCTTACGTATACACCAGGTTCTTTCTCTCGGTCACATATAGTATACGTTATGTGAAAGTTATATGAATATATTTTATGGATGGCTGCATTTTAATACTTCTTATTCAGGTATTACAGAGTGAAATAGAAACATTTGGGAAGGACTGAGTTAGGATGAATTTGGTGCTTATTCAGCATATTGAGAGGGACTTTCCTAAAACACCAGAAAAATGTTCAAACAGCAAATTAAAAATCTTAAAGCTGGTTAGAAGGATATTTGAGCTATTTATAAAACTGAACTGAAACATATTTGATCTTGAGGAAATGAATTCTTACATACAGTATTTTTTTACCTAGAGTTTACTTTTCCCCTTGAGTTAAAAATAAGGAATTGAAGAATAAAAATGAGTCTTCATCATTTTCTCTCTTTCTTTTTCCCCTTTCAACCTTTCTATTATTTTCTAATATTGTTTCTAATATTGGGCTTTCTGGCCAATAATCAAAATTTTGAAGTGAATAGGTCATTTTAATGCCAGTTAGTTCTGCACTAAACTTTTATTACAATTTTTTTGCCCCTCTGTCTCCTTCCTTGAGTAAACCTGACATGAAGCATTTCCACAACAGGCTGTTCCCAGAGAAATTAAGGTCAGTGAAAGGCCAAATCAAATGGTAGTGGATTTAGAAAGAAAGATGAATGACGCATTTCTCAAGTATTTCAGGGGAAACAAGTTGCATTATAATTTTTTGCTTTTTAACTTGTACACACTATTGAGAAAATGCAGTGCTTACATATAATGTAAATAATCTTTCATTAGTACTCTGATTTGTTTTAGGACACATATATATTAACTAATAAATATATTTTGCATGATTATTTTTCTGTTCTGAGAACCATATATGGCAGACAGAAAATCTGACAGAATCAGATATGAGTGATCAAATGATTAGCTTACCGGATGATAAATTTCAAACAGAAACCAAATTAGATTATGAAGTAATGACCATATAAGCAGGATCCTCATTAACCTCTAAGTATGGCAGCCCCTAACCCCTAACCCCTCAACCAGTGACATCATCATTTTACAGTCACTCAGATGTGAAACCTAAAGTATCACTTGATTCATCAAACTTCTCTACAGACCACGTAGCAGTCCACCTAGTCCAGCTCATGCAGCCACAAAGCTTCTGAGTCATGAATGTTCTTCCATGATCACAATTGTTTCGTATTTTCAAACACTTATATCAGAGATTCACCACTTATACACTTTTTAGCTATCATGTAGGTATTTGATTTAAATGCGGAGGCCATGGCTCAGCAGTAAAGAATCTGTCTGTAATGCAGGAGACATCGGTTTGATCTCTGGGTCAGGAAGATCCTCTGGAGAAGGAAATGGCTAACCCTCTCCAGTATTCTTATTTGGGAAATCCCATTGACAGAGGAGCCTGGAAGGTTACAGTCCATGGGGTTGCAAGAGTAGGATACGACTTAGCAACTAAACAACAACAGCCAGACATTTTAGATATTTTGTTTGAGAAGGTTTGGAATTGGTGTCAAGACTGTGTTTTAAGTAGTTCTTCCAAGTGATTCTAAAGCACATTTTCCAAAGTTTCTATTTTGACAAGTGTTTTTCTACCGGAAAAAGTTTAAGCACAGCCCTCTCCAACTTGAGGTACAAAGAATCTCTCTAACCATACCTCTTAACCCAGCTAAGCAAATTCTTTACTTGCTTAGTTATGCTTTTCACTCTCCTCAAAACACCATGACTTACGATCCTAAAAATCTTTGCTGTGTTTAACTGTATCTGAAGTGCCTATCCTGAGTTATTTGCCTTCTAAGCTCCTATTCATCTTTATGGGTACAGAACATATCTACATCATTTGTAGAAATTTTTGTTGACATCAGATCCTACAGTTTTTTCCTTTTACATGATTCTATATGCTGTTTTCCATGAGCAATTGGGTGGCATGACAATTTCTTTACCTATTTTCAATCAGGTAAAGAAAATTCCTGAGGAATATACAGCAGGAGGGATTTTATAGACTCAGTCATTCCTTGAATCCATTAACATACTTGTACTGTTTGTGGTAACTGATCTGATTAATGTCCTTGCATTTAAGATTTGTATTGGTTCTATTTCTATCTCCTTTTACATAATTGTCTTTTCTCACTTTGGGAAGAAATGCAAGACTCTTAGTCATCAGTAATCTTTCTACAGTGTATTGAAAGGCAAACAGACAAATGAACCAAAAAAAGATCAAGTTTTGTTATCTGAGAATGCTTGGCTAATGAAGGCACCATGAAAAGAAAGGTTTCATAAATTTCCTTGGCTCATGCAAATACTCGTTTAGGGTGAGGCATGGTACATGAAGTGATATATGTGAAATGAGTAGGACTGTTTTGAAATCAAGTTCAAGGCATACAAATTATAAAGTGGGGAGGGGAAACACTGGCAATTCTATTTTCATGACATTAATTGTTACCTCTCCCAGAAATTGTAAAATGGCTAATTTTTGAGAGACAGCCTAAAAGTTATTAGATGTTAATTCCCCCATATGAAACTTTTCCTCAAAGGCCTTTTGTAGTTGTTTTTAATATCTATGAAATAAAGTTGTACTCCCGAAAACAGAGTATCCAACCAAGTCACTTAGCCAAACTTCTAAAACAATTTTGACTAATTTATATATTCTATAGACAAAGCAACTTTACAAGAAAGAGTAGTGAATATAGTTGTAAGATATTTAATTAGGAATAAAGAAAATAATTAACTTTAATGTCTGGAAACAATCCTTCATAAAGCCATGATTTAAAGTCGTTGATGTAAACAAAAATTGAAGGAAAATCCAGTGTTTTCAAATTAAATACCACTCCAACATTCAACAACTGTAAAAATCACATGACTTTTAGTATATAATGTGAAAACAGTTGAATATTTGAGTAACATAGCCATATCAAAAGTCCTGCCATTTTTCTACACTTGTTTATATATAGAAGATTTTCCAATACTTCAAATATAAAGTCAAAACAAAAAAAAGAAATTAAGCCAATGCTGAACCAGTCTCATTCTAGCAGTAAATCACATCCCTATATTGATAAAAATACTATAAAAGCATTTTTAATCTCAAAGAGAAGCATTTTCAATGTTTTATTTTTATATTCAGTAATTGAAAATTTTCTAATTAAGTGTTTTTGATCAATCTTATTTTAAAAAACAATTATAATAAAAATTTACTTTTTGTCATAACAAATACAAAGTTAAATTTTATTTATGAAAGATTTCTCTGGTGGCTCAGTGGTAAAGAATCTGCCTGCAATGCAGGAGACATGGGTTTGATTCCTGGGTTGGGAAGATCCAATGAAGCAGGAAAAGGCAACCCACTCCATGGGATTTTGCCTGGGAAATCCCATGGACAGAGAAGCCTGGCTGGCTACAGTCCATGGGGTCACAAAAAACTTGAACATGACTTAGTGATTGAACCATCACCAAACAAAAACAAAAATTTAAACCATTTACAAAAATGTTGCTGTCAATTAAATATGTGTAAGGAAATGCATTGTTGTCAAAAGTGATTTTTTTTTACTATCAAGCAAACATTGAAAGCACTACTTTATTTTTCTTTTAATATGTATTCATAGGCAAGTCTCTTTTAGTGGTTATCATATCCATTTTTCTCTATTATGCTCTGTTGCCACAGTGAAACTGTAAGCTTTGTTGGGAATAGAATTTCTTTCAAATTGTAGTTTATAACTCTGATAATAGAAAATGTGTATTCCATAGATTACCATTAAATTATAACAAATATTGACTTTATTTCTAGAGTGAATGCAGCTCATATTTACCATCACCAAAGAAATAAAGAACTGAAAATAGACCCAAACTGAAAAAATATATATATTCAGATAAAAGTCTTAGTGGGAGCTAAATTTTGAAATAAAACTGTGGTCAAGAAAGAATATACTTCTTTCTAGCAAGTTTTACATGTAAACTATGGAGAAACTGTCAGAATAAAGAACACTATGAAACACGAAACATGAGTTTAAGTCCTGTCACCACTGCTTATTTTCTGTGACCTTAACAAATTCACTGTTCACCTTGTTTCCTTAACAAAAATAAATGAATCATTACATGTCATTCATCAGAAATGCCTTAGATTAAAATGAAATCAGGAAGTATCTTGACTTTAAGAATTTCTTAGTATTACAGTGTGAAGCAGAGTACATAGAATCTTCCTAAAGGCAAATCAGTTTCCTCGACATCTTTGGAAATATCCCTTTTATAGGTAGTAAAAATAGGAAAAGATAGGCTCAAAATGGGATCTACAAAATACAGAGCTGGGAAAGGAACCTTGTCTATTTCTTCTGATTCTTAAGAAATGAATTCGTTATATTCTGTTCCATTGATCTATATTTCTGTCTTTGTGCCAGTACCATACTGTCTTAATGACTGTGGATTTGTAGTATAGCCTAAAGTCAGGTAGGTTGATTCCTCCAGTTCCATTCTTCTTTCTCAAGATTGCTTTGGCTATACGAGGTTTTTTGTATTTCCATACAAATTGAGAAATTATTTGTTCTAATTCTTTGAAGAAGACCTCTGGTAGCTTGATAGGAATTGCATTGAATCTATAGATTGCTTTAGGTAGTATACTCATTTTCACTATATTGATTCTTCCAATCCATGAGCACGGTACATTTCTCCATCTGTTTGTGTCCTCCTTGATTTCTTTCATCAGTGTTCTATAGTTTTCTATATACAAGTCTTTTGATTCTTTAGGTAGAAATACTCCTAAGTATTTTATTCTTTTTGTTTCGATGGTGAATGGGATTGTTTCCTTAATTTCTCTTTCTGATTTCTCACTGTTAGTGTATAGGAATGCCAGCCATATGACCCGGCAATCCCACTGCTGGGCATATACACCGAGGAAACCAGAATTGAAAGAGCCACGTGCACCCCAATGTTCATCGCTGCATTGTTTACAATAGCCAGGACATGGAAGCAACCTAGATGCCCATCAACTGACGAATGGATAAGAAAGCTGTGGTATATATACACAATGGAATATTACTCAGCATTAAAAAAAAATTCATTTGAAGCAATTCTACTCAGATGGACGAAACTGGAGCCCATTATCCAGAGTGAAGTAAGCCAGAAGCAAAAACAACAATACAGTATATTAACACATATATATGGAATTTAGAAAGACAGTAATGAGAACCCAACATGGGAGACAACAAAAGGAACGCAGATGTATAGAATAGACTTGTGGACTTTGTGGATGAGGGTAAGGGTGGGATGAGATGGGAGAAGGGCATTGAAGCATGTTAATTGTCATGTGTCTAATCAATCGCCAGCCCAGGATTGATGCTCGGGACTGGTGCAGCGAGATTTCCCGGGGGGGAGGGAGGAGGGAGGGGGGACCCGGAGGGGAAGCATATGTAAACCCATGGTGATATCATGACAATGTATGGCAAAAACAATAATAAAAAAAAAAATTGAATAGGAAGTCCCATTGAACTTGTCTAGAAAGGGGGAAGTTACCTTGAAACCAGTTCTTCCTTTACCAAGCACAACTTTCCTTAAAACATCCACATCATTGTTCTCTTCTCCACCCATATTCATTCCAGAACACTGGGATATATTATAGACAAAGCCAGCATCAACTATTTATTTAAAGATGTTGAAACTGAGCAACCAGTAAATGAAACAAAGCAATTAGAATTCATTTGAAGATATAAAGCAATATAAAATTCTCAGAAAATTGTTTGACAAACTATATTTAATAAAATATGTTATCTCTATATGCTGTCATAAGACAGAAATTCTGTTTGATTAGAGCTTTAATATATATACATATATGATATATATATCATGTTAGATATATATATATATATATATTATATTAGAAACGTAGCAACCACAAGGACTTTAAAATACTAGCACTATTTTAAAGATGAGAAATAGGAGGCCCAACAATGTTACAACTGCTGTCATATAAGACTTGGCACTGGAATTCGAACCCCAGATCTTTCTGTATCCGAAGTGCTTACATTTTGCATTATTCTTTGCTACCTTTTAACAGTGATTTTTTAAAAATTTGAGATGGTTGTGACAATTACATAATGCAGCGTAATAAAGAAAGTAATTTTGTTATTGTTCATATTGAAAAATTATAAAAAGCAAATAAGAGTAAAGCAGTACTGTCCCATAATCAAACTAATTAAATTTAAGACACTGGATACATTTTTAAAGATAATATTCAGTGTCAGCAAGAGTGCAGTAAAAAGATAGCTCTTCCACTGCTAGAAGGTATAAAAAGAACCATCTCTTTACAGGATAAATTGACAATGTATATCAAGAGTGTTTTAAATTTAAATATTTTTTTCTCAGTAAATAACTGCTGGAAATTTATCCTAAGGATAATCAAAGAGTTCTACATAAAACATGTTCACTACATTTAAAAAATAAAGCCAAAATTTCTGGTGACATCTTCAAGGGAATGAATTAAAAAATCACCACCAATGAAACTCCATACAACTAAATTGTATTGTCTTAAAGTCATGATTTCAAGGAATTTTGATGACATAAGAAAATATTTTAATATAATACTGGGTAATAATAATAGACCTTGAATTTATATCATCTCATTTTTGTTGCTACCCCTGTACCTATGTGTGCCTGAAAGCAAGAAGTTACTTCTAAAGTCTCTATGTGTTAATGGCATTTAAGTCAGTTGTTGCATCTAAGCAGTAATGCCTTCATCTAGTCGTGAGATAGTGAGAGGGAGTGTCAACTGACAACCTTTATCTTTGTCCTCGCCAGAGACCCAGTCAGGAGACTGAGAAGTAGTTATTGTTCTAATATAAGTGACTCTTTCAGGTCAAGTATCCAATTTCTTTACTAAATTCTGGTTCATCTCAAAACAGCAGAAAAGTATGGAAGGGACAAAAACTATAATTTAACTTCAAAGCTTAAGTATATTCTTTTGTTTCGCTCTATCTTCTTGATGTCCCTCAATACCTTCTATGGAACCCTATCTCTGAGGTCTACACATCTACAGGTATTCTCATGTCCTCTGTTTATGATTAAACTGTGATGTGAGCTCACAATAATTACGTTTCTTTTTTTGCCAGGGTAATCATTATTTCGTCATGCTTTGGTGACATCAAGTAGTCAAGTATAATTTCAAATGAGAATATATACATATATGTTTGTGTGTGTGTGTGTCTGTGTGTGTATGTCAGCATCATTTTAACCTTTTTCCATGAGAATAAAACAATAGCTCTAGTATTAGTGTGCTAAGAGCATCTGACTCAACTATACTTGAATAAAAGCCACTTAAATAGTTATAAATGACTATATATTTGCTATCCAATAGAGACTGGGCTAGCTTCAATTTTTTTTTTTAATATTCCAAAATTTATTAAAAGTGTAATATGGTGATGATGAACAATTAATCTCATGCAGACAAGTTTCCATTAGTAACTCTGGCTGCCTCTCAACAAAAGGTTTATCAGTGAGTTATGAATTTTATTCTATGTATAATATTTTTAAAATTTTACTTTTTATATTCTACTTTTATACTTCTCTCTATTTTATAAAATTTTAATGAATTTCTTCTATAAACAGGAATACATTAACATTATACCAAAGAATTCATGAAATTTCAGCAGTAATGCTTATAACAACTACCTAAAATCTATTTGCTGTCTTCTCAGAATACCTTCCCTAATATCTCTGGTTCAGTGATAGTGTGATATAGCAGAAATAACATGGGTTTGAGGTGATTATTTGTGTCATAATCTCAATCTAACTACTGAAATCTGTGCACTCTTGACTGAGCACTTGATGGTGGAGCATTTCTGTACCTTAAAAGCCCAGATTAATAATATCTACCTTACAAGGTTTGAGTGAGATGTAAATAAAATAAATTAATATGAGATAATGTGATTTACAATTTTTAGTTTATATTAGATGGCTAAAAGTAAGTTTATAAGCTCTAAAATTGATTTATCTACTTTTCTTTTGAAAAGTAGATGATTCATCAGAGTTCTTTTTCCTTGTGTTTGGCATGAAATATCATATTCTTGCAAAGAGACTACTTGAATTTTAATATCTTTTGCTCTTCCCCTGCCAAATCTCTATCATCCACTTCCTTCCAAATATTAATTTCATTGTGGCACAGATGTAAATGAGCAGTTATAAAGTATGTCCTAAGTTCCTGGAAACCTGCAGGGCTCAGGCCGTTTGAGTATTTTAAAGCAGTTTTTTTTCTTTAATAATCATAAATTCCTTAAAAAGCAATAAGACTGTGATTCTTGGCCTAACTGGTGAGCCAGAAAATGGAATTATTGTTCTGAATATCATTGCAGTAGTAGCCTTGGTTCTATGGTATCTGCAGTAAATAGTTAACTTAAAAGTCTAGTTGAAATAGTCTTGCAAGAATGGAAGCTGTTAATAGCAGAGACTCATAGAACTTACTGTACTTTAATGAGAAATAGTGTAAAAGCTAGTTGAAACTCCCTCTGGCTCAAATGATACTTTAGAATTAGATTTAACTCCTGAGTGAACTGGTCATCATCATTTGAGCAATTTCTGTGTTCCAATCTGAGCAAATATTGTGATCTAGAAGTTGGGCTAGAAGTGAGACAGTCCTGAAAAGTTGAAAGCATGGCTCCCATTCCTGGAAGAGGACAATTTTCTAGAGTAACAGAAGTCCCTACCAACAAGACTAAAGAACATTTCAAGCAACTTACAAGTGACAATCCTTGTAGAACTGGCAATAAGCAATAAACGGCACCCAGCACAGTCATCAGGTTCTCTTGATAGCTATTCAAACTGTTAGGACTTAATTTGATTTTGTTAAGACTGAAAGTAGTTTGTCTCACTGTGGAGAACCACTGCAGGGTTTTTAACATGATTTTCCTGAAATGACTGTTATCAGGTAGATCTACATATATATTAGAATTGGTACATATGGAAAGATTGAAGATTAAAATATAAAAAGATTTAATTAAAAAGGATGAGACAATCAAAAGTTAGCTGCATAATTCCTGGTTTTCAAGAATCCGTATTTGTAAAAATCCTCTCAAAACTAATCATATGTAAACATATATATAACATAAATGAAAAGTTTAGTTATGTTTGAGAATTTGAAGCCCAAAGAAGCTCCTGAATAAAAAAAACAACAAATTATAACGGTTTAAGTTTTTACTACACGAATATGTGATTGATTATAATACAAAAGAAAATATTTTCCTATGCTTGATATTTTTCAGTAATTTTGGAGAGTTTTATACTAATGCATATATATATATGGAATTTAGAAAGATGATAATGATAACCCTGTATGCGAGACAGCAAAAGAGACGCAGGTGCATAGAACAGTCTTTTGAACTCTATGGTAGAGGGCAAGGGTGGGATGATATGGGAGAATGGCATTGAAACATGTAAATTATCATATGTGAAATGAATCGCCAGCCCAGGTTTGATGCATGATACAGGGTTCTCAGGGCTGGTGCACCATCCTGACCCAGAGAGATGGAATTGGGAGGGAGGTGGGAGGGGGGGTTCTGGAAGGGTAACACACATAGACCCATGGTGGATTCATGTCAATGTATGGCAAAACCAACATGATAATGTAAAGAAAAAATAAAATAAAATAAATAAAAATAATTCTTTAAAAAAATTTTTAAAAAAGCCCTATTAGTTTTCTACCACCCATAAACATTTTGCAGAAATATCTCAGAATATTTAATTACATATTGGCACAAATTGAGAAAATATGCATATAAATGTCTTTCTTTTTATATTTAATATGACATTAGATCATAAACATTTTTCACCCCATTAACATTTTTGCAGTAATTTAATAACTATATTTTACTTTACTTTGCATGGAATATATAATTAGTTTATTCTATATTTTCAATACCATAACAAAATTCAAAGAACATCTTAAACATAAATATTTGCTTGCAACTTTCAAAACCTGTTGAAAGCTGTTTATTCCCAGCTTAAAAAAAAATTACTCTCTAAGGTTTTGAATCTTTTTGGAATTTTAGATTTAAATTTCCAAAACACTGTTTTAAAAATTGCATATATTTGCATCCTAATTAGCAGAGTAGGAGTATGTCCTTTCAATCACACCTTAATTAATGCTGAATATTATATTTTTTGAAAAATTCTGTTCCATTAAACAAGAAATTTCCTCATAATTGCTTTATTTGGCAAATTTTTGAATATTAGTGAAACTGATATTTTACTTTTTTCATGGTTCTATTAACCACATATTATCAAGGCAAACATTCAGTCCAAAGAGTTCAAAGTGAGCATGGCAGAGTGGCCATGTCTATATTGGCACAGAATATTTGGTGAGGATCTCTCCAGAGTGAGGTGAGACTTCATCCTAATGACTAGAGGAAGATAAGACTTGCAAGTGGGGCACTCGTGGCCTCCATAATGACAAGATTTGGGGCGTGGAGTCTGGGGAACCAATGAGACATTTTTAAAAGGCTCAAAATGTACTTGGATTTGCATTTATTCTAATTGCTTGATCAGACCAGTCAGTAAGTATTGATTTTTAGTACTCATGGAAACTATCAACTGATCTAATTGATAAATATGCAATACAGTTGAAGCAGAGTAGAGTGGGTTACAAATTTATAGTTCATAGAAAATGATCCCCTTTGAAAAAAGAGACCTTTTTCACATTAGTTTAGAAAATGGCAAATCATGTATTTTTCTCTTAGAAATTTGCATTGCTTATTAAAGTACTAAGCATTTTAAGAAATCTTATAATAAAACAACTGTTTAATTTTAACCCAATAGTTACAAAATCTGTCAGCTATTTTGTGGGGTAAGATGGTTGTTATGTAATCTGTTTTCACTAAAATTGATACTTTTCACAAAACACTCAAAAATGGCCAATTAACGCCTATATATGGAATTTACAAAGATGGTAACAAGAACCCTGTATGAGAGACAGCAAAAGAAATGCAGATGAATAGAACAGTGTTTTGGACTCTATGGGAGAGGGCAAGGGTGGGATGATATGGGAGAAAGGCATTGAAACATGTAACTTATCATATGTGAAATCAATTGCCAGCCCAGGTTTGATGCTTGATACAGGGTGCTCAGGGCTGGTGCACCGGGATGACCCAGAGAGAGGGAATCGGGAGGTAGGTGGGAGGGGGGTTCTGGAAGAGGAACACATGTATACCCATGGTGGATTCATCTCAATGTATGGCAAAACCAACAAGACAGTGTAAAAAAAATTAAATAAATTTAAAAAAGAAAAACAAAAGGCTAATTAAGCAAACAAATAAAATAACCAGTCTTTGGACTCTTTTAGAAATATATTTAAATCTTGCTTCTGGTACTCATTAACTATATAATAAACCTAAAATCTCTTGTGTAAATTACTTATTTTTTCTGAAAATCTATTTTCTCATCTGCAAAACTGATATTAAATAATAGTTGTTTTACATGGCTTTTACTAGATTAGCAATCCCATGTTCTATATATTATAGATATAGTAGAAATTTAATAGATTTTAGCTATTATTATCAGTGTACATGCCATTTAAGATATTCAAGTTTTACTGGAAAATATAATTCCATAAGTTTTCAGAGAAATGTGTGTTTTGCACTGTGTTTCATACAGTTAGTTATGCCCACAGAAAACTTGGCTATTTGAAGTAAACCGCCAGGGCCAGGCAGAGTTGTTTACTTGTCATTGTCTATGTGAATTAAAGATGTTGGCTTATAAGAAGGTAGGTACCACATTTAGGAACAAAAGAAAGTATTTTAAAATTATTATAGATGAATTAAATAATCCAACTGAGCATATATTTTTCACATAGTAAAAAACTTAATAGAATTACAATTACCTGGTAGTTCTTAAGACTTTGGTAATTCACTCGATGTCTAGTTTTTCTCTTATGAAGTTGAAAAACATGAATTCTACATGTATAACCTTGCTTCAGCTTCTTAATATTTAAATATACAAATAAAAGGACTCATTCGTGAATATATACATATACTGCATTACAGATGTGGTGTTCAGAATTTATAGACCCTTAATACACTAGAGTACTAATACCAACTCAGTTAACTGTGCATATTTCTAAGAAAACAGCCAATGGGGTAGTAATAGCTGGAAATAGGAAGAATAGGCACCATCTATTTTTCATGTACACACAACTTCTTGTATTGAATTATATGCATTCATATTTCATTATTGTATATCATGTTAGAAATTCAAATTGATCTTGATTTCTTTCAGTTGCTCTTGATGACAACAAGATTCCCTGGGCATTACTCTCCCTTGAGGCAAAAGAAGGTGAAATTCACTTGCATTCAAAAATAACATCACCTCTAAGATTTTATATTGCTTTTAACTCTCCCCAGTTCTTGGGTGGTTAGTCAAAAATTGGGCCAGCGTTATCACTGTTTAATTTCAGACTATAATGAAAACCCATTATAGTGTAGCCAAAGGCTGATACAGTTTCAGAATGTACAGTTTCATATAATTTTTACTACATTAGTTACAGAATGTAACAAGGAAAGCCCCTTCTTCCTCAATTCTAAATTACAGTGTCTTTATTAGTTATAGGTAAATTTTTTATTGCACTTCTATGGATATTATAGACAATTGTGATTGATATTTAAGTGGTGAAAGAAATGAATGTGTGTGGCTGTGGGTTTACTTGATTAAAATACTTAGAATATATAGATAAAACTTAAAAATTTTATCTAAAAAATGTCCTTTTCTTAGAATACTTAATAACAGAAAACACCTCATTCTAACAGACTGAGAGAAAAAATATCACAGAAATGTAACTCAGAACAGAACAAAGAGTTAATCAAATGTTCCATTTGGCCAAGAAAACTGTTTCTTATGATAAAAAGTCATGGGTGCTTATATTAATGAATTATCTAGACACGTTAATCACCCTTTTCCCTCCCTTCATTTTTTGCCTCAAGCAAACTTCTTAAAATACCTATCTTTGTTAGGTTCCAAATTGCCATATTCACCTTTATTAGACATGAACTCTTGAGCATGGCTCAGAACCAGACTATTTTCCTCCTACTGATTACTATGAATGACTTCCTATTGTTGTTCATAATATTGCTTTGGAAGTTTTTTTTTCAATAGATACAAAAAATATTTTTCAACCTGCAAAAATTCTACTTAGAAAGATTTGTAAAAAAGTAGAGCAGTGAGCCCTATTTCACACTAGGGAATGAGAATTTCTGTGGCAATGACTGGGGGAAATGTGCTCTTTAAACAAGCACCTGAATTACTTACACAGTTTGAAATCGCTACACTTGTTTGTAAATTTCTAAATAAGAACTGACTATGCATCAGCATCACATATCAAAAATTCATAATCACAAAAGAGAAAATAATTGGATATATGTATATGTACACAAATCTGTTTAGATGGATAGATATTAATATAAATATATACATATTTATTGATTTACTTATATATGATGTGCTTAGTCCCTCAGTTGTGTCCAACTATTTGTGATCACATAGACTGTAGCCAAGCAGGCTCCTCTGTCCATAGGAATGGACTGTAGCTGGCAGGCTCGTCTGTCCATGGGAATTCTTCAGGCAAGATACTAAAGTGGGTTGCCATGCCCTCCTCTAGGGGATCTTCCTAATCCAGGGATTGAACCCAGGTCTCCTGCATTGTGGGAGGATTTCTACTCTCTGAGCCAACAGGGAAACCCATATTTATACACATATCTATATATATTCTGCCATGGATTGCATTCCCAAAGGTACTGTCTCAGCATGCTTGGAAACCACTATCTATGCTATAAGATTACAAAATAATAGAAATTTTTCTTTGCTAAACTAATGCTCACAGAAATAAGACTTTCCCCAGGGAATTCAGAACTCTTCTCAAAAATGTGACTATATAAGTTTGTTCAGGATAAATTGAAACTACTATATGGGACTTAGATAAAACTATTCCATATCCATGGGAAATATGAGAGAAAACGTATTTTGTATCTGCAGATTGCTGGCCAAAAAGTGTTAACAGTAATTCAAGAATTAATAATATTTATTATATGAGCTGTATAATATTTAAAATTCAATTTAATCATTTTATTTGAACTTCAGCTGTAGCCATTTGTAATTGTGTTTCACATCTACAAATTCAATCAATTTCAGATAAAAAATATTGGGCAAAAACTCCAGAAAGTTCTAGAAAGCCAAACTTGAATTTACTATGACCTGGCAACAACTTACATAATATTTAAATTGTATTTATAGATACTTACATAGCATTTGCATTATATAAGTTAATCCAGATTCACTAGACATGACTTTGTTTATTCTTGTCTGCAAATTTTGGCAGGAATAAAACCCTGAATACTTAGGTATGGCTGAGACTGTAGGATGAAAGTATCAGCATCTACAGATGATGCAGATGGCAAGACATAGCAATCAAGTGAAACTCATAAAGAAAATGATTCCTTTAAGGTCATGAAGATGATCATGACCTTATAAATAATGACCCTATAATAATTACCTTATAAATTATGACCTTATAAATAAATACAAACATTAGATTTGCAAATAAGCAGAGTAAAGAATCAGGTCACATTGTCTGTATATAAATGCAGTATAGAAAGAAGATATTACGTGGAAAACCATTTCCATGGTTGCTATTATCACCCTGCTCTATCATACATTTGTAATAGGACAATCTGGAATGCCTTAATGCCAGGAAGACACATCCTATGCATTTTTGTTTTGGTTAAACTAATTTTTTTTTTGTTTTTCTCAGAAATCATTCTTTAAAGTATTTATTTTGAAGCCTGCTGCAAATTATGGTGCGAATTATGGTGGCCAATATCTTAGGAAGATTAAAACAATAGAATGGGCATTTATGTGAATATAAATAATAAACTATATGCAGTTTTACAAGCCAAGCTAAAATTACAAGCATCATCAATTGTTGTGTTTCAAAGCATAAAATGATAACCAGCTGGAATTAGGAAAAAATTTCCCCTGTGGTATAATATTGAACAATTGGACAGGTGCTTTATGAAAGGTAATGTTTTTTCAGCCTTCTGCTGAAGCATTGAGTCTAGGTTTTTATAAAATGCCAGTCTAATGAGCCATTGATCTTTTCAGCTAATGCAATTTGTAGGAGTCTCACTTTTCCAGAAGTAATCAATAAAAATCTTAAACCCACAGTGAAAAAATAAAACCATAATACTGATTTACTAGAAGGCCTACTTAGCAAAGATATAGACTATACTGAAAAAGAAATGATGCTACAGTCACCAAAAAAGCAATAAAGAATGATTATGTTATATATGAAAGTACATTGAGAGTAATAATATTGGAAACATTTATGTCTCTATGTGTAACATCATTCAGAAGATGATTGTACTTAGAGATGTACAGGTAGAATTGTGCTTACATCACATTTCTAGGGCATTTAACATGCACTTATAACAGATGAAAAAAAAAAAAGAAAGAGCTTATTTATTTTTTTAGAACCATTCTGAGATCTTGTCTATTTTTTGTATTCTTACTTGGCTATTTTCGAATGGATTGTAAAGTTCCCAGCTTCTATATTGTAAACCATGATTTTAAGTTTCCTGTATGTGATTAAACATAGTAGATAATAAATTTGGTTGATTGTATATTTATTGTTTATTTTATTTTGTCTACCCAATCTGAAGTGTAGCAGTGAGCTTTTTCTGCAAAGCTCATAATGGTGCATTAGTCCGCACATTCTAACACTCTGTTCAACTTACCAGAGATGTCCACAGTGATATAGAGCTCACTGAAGGACTGGCTACCCTGACCTTAGAAACCAGAAATATTCAGGCTAAAAGAAATACCTGACTTCCTCCTCACCTCACAGAGGGCCTTAAAGTAAGCTGCAACCCTCTTATACTTGTACCCTCCAGGCTGGAGATGGGCAAGCCCTATCAAAGAGCGCCCCCTCCACCCCTCTCAGTAAGGGCTCCAGGACTCATGTCAGCTCACATGTGTTTGTCAAGTTATTTCTTGGGTATTTGTACCAGTGGAATTACAAAGAAACGTGGTAACTCCCTTTTCAGTCCTTTCACCCTAAGCCATTTTCTTGGAGCTAGACTCTGTTTCTCATCTAATTCTCCCAAACAGCTTCTAAACTTCTGTAGCCCATCTAGAACAGAGCCTGAACTCTGAATGACAGGAAGAATTGCCTGGACCTAGACTTACTCCCCAGTCTTCCTGCCCTTCTCTTGATAGTCACCTTAGAGCCTGATACTTGCAGATTATACACAGTTTTCCAGGTTCCCTTAAATATATGATGAACTATATCAATATGTTATCCTTTTTTTGCAGTTAGGTTTCACCACTTTGCTTTTTGTAGTTTTCACTGGTTCACCCATTTCCCCATTCTAGCATGTTGTGTTTCTGGGCTATGATATTTGAGACAGGAGGTATGAAACAGAATAATAGAGTATAATTAGAGGGAAGCTGCTGTTTGTTTAGAGAGCTACCTTTATCTTGGTTCCAGAGATAATTAAGTTTCTGCAATTGAGAGAGGATAAAAGCCTTGGCACAAAATAGGAAATTAGGATACTTTCAAATTCTCTTGCTTCAAATCTTGCTGGATGGTTTTTTTCATTTGCTTACATTCTGATAATGACAACTTATTGATAGAATGCAAAGATGCATTCATCAAAAGCTTATTCAGTTAAGTTCAGTCACTCAGTCATCTCTGACTCTTTGTGACCCCATGACTGCAGCATGCCAGGCTTCCCTGTCCTTCACCATCTCCCAGAGTTTGCTGAAACTCATGTCCATTGAGTTGGTGATGCCATCCAACCATCTCATACTCTGCCATCCCCTTCTCCTCTTGCCTTCAATCTTTCCCAGCATCATGGTCTTTTCTAACGAAAAAAGTTTTATTGGAACTTTAGCTTCAGCATCAGTCCTTCCAACAAATATTCAGGACTGATTTCCTGTGCAATTGACTGGTTTAATCTCCTTGCAGTCCAGGGAACTCTCAAGAGTCTTCTTCAAAACCACAGTTCAAAAGCATCAATTCTTCAGTGCTCAGCTTTCTTTATGGTCCAACTCTCACATCCACACATGACTACTGGAAAAACCATAGCTTTGACTAGATGGACCTTTGCTGGCAAAGTAATGTCTCTGCTTTTTAATATGCTGCCTAGATTAGTCATAGCTTTTCTTCCAAAGAGCAAGCGGCTTTTAATTTCATGGCTGATGTCACCATCCACAGTGATTTGAGAGCCCATGAAAATAAAATCTCTCACTGTTGCCATTGTTTTCCCATCTACGGGACCAGAAGCCATGATATTTGTTTTTTGAACCTTGACTTTTAAGCCAGCTTTTCCACTCTCGTCTTCTACCTTCATCAAGAGGTTCTTTAGTTCCTCTTTGCTTTCTGCCATAAGGGTGGTGTCAACTGCACATCTGAGGTTATTAAGAAAACCTTATTAGGCAAGATGAAATCCTATTGTTTGGAATTATCTGTTGGCATTTTTTCCTATGTTCTTACGAATGCTATTTAGCTCATCACATATGTCATGCTCCCTCTGGGCATCAATGAGTGGTTGAGGTAGTATAATATGCATTTTGACATTGTAAACAGTATGTTCTGAGTGCCTAATTATGGTGATGTTCAGTTGGTAGGACTCTAGAAATAACTAATAGGGCTTGTCCTCTCAGCTGAGATGCTATCTCATATCTGTAATTGCTTTTGGGTCATTTCTGCTTGGATGTGCTCACTTTCATATTGGATCCATGTTCAATAAAGCACCCATGATCTTTATCCCAGATCAATTCTCCTTTCAGTTAGCGTTAAACCTTTCTGAGCCACTTGACCATCATTTATCTCAAAACTTCTCCATTTTGCCTTTGCTTTATATTTGTATCTCACCACTTCAATACATGTCATCATGGTCCATTTTGAAATATTGTGATGTTCTTCTAAATGAACTTAATAACATGTGTTGCCCAAATAACTTTCTTAAAATATGATCTTTGATATTATTGAAAAAGGTAATGGACGTAAATATAAAAGCAACTTTCAGAACAGTAAATATTGAATATTAAATATATGTACACATAAACTTTAAACCTCAGGATAATCAAATAATATAACTAAGTACTGAGATTCACATTCTTCTATCAGAGTTGTATAAATTTAATAAAAGCTGTAATGCCCTGTATTGGCAAATGTTAAGAACAATTGAGTCTCCTGATGTCAATTTGTGTATGGACATTGTGTTTGTGTGTGTATTCATCTAACTATGAATTTCTGCAACTCTTCTGAGAAGCAATTTTTAAAAAATGGTTATGATTCTCAAATATTATACTTCTAAGAATTTTATATAAAGATTAAAATAAGAGCTTATTTCATGAGTTTATTTTAGCATTTAAAAACATTTGAAAATCTAAAACTACCAAACATCCATCAATAGGAATTCAGTTACTTTTATTATGATATAACTTGCACTAAAATAGTATTCAGTCATTAATTTTTTTCCTGTAGTAGAAAACACACAGTTAGACAACTAGATTATAAGCCATAGATGAAGACATTGATGAAGGAAGGCAAATGTCCCTTTAAACTTTTTTGTTGAGACCTTTGGGTATAAAAATGTGTAGGTGTGTAATGAGTAAGAAAGAGAATACTAAGTCTCTCATGAAATGGAGGCTAAGAAAGGAAAAAAGAGCAGGGAATAGTTATGAAATGGAAAATCTCAATGATTAATCTTAAGAAAGGTTGATCAGTAGTTATTAATATATAAACATAGTTTAACCTCAATAAATACAAATGTTAAAGGTGAAGTTATTCATAAAATGTATTTTAGAGATGTTTATTATAATTGATAGGCATGATGGTGAAAAGTATTTGAGACACTGCACTTAAAAATGGAGCATTGCATCTAGGTTATTCTTTATTAAGTTCACCATTTCACCTAAGGTAAGTCCTAATGTGACTCTATCTTAAAACAAACCCAGGCAGAGGTATTATGAGAATAAGCCATAACTATTCACAATATGTTTAGCATAAAATAGGTTCAATATAAAAGGGTTCTATAATAAACTCTTTATAAGAGTTTATGGAAACTATAGAATAAAAGTGATGGATCATTTTATGTACTATTGCATTTTACATTATTCTCTGGCAGTGTGAAGACATTAATACATGGAAATCATCAACATTTTACAACAATGAAAATAATTGCTCAAGTTACTCATATTACCATGGGAATATAGGCAAAACAAATTACCTTTAATTGGCCATTACATCATCATCACTGGAATTATTTAGTATTAATAAAATGTTTCATTTTGGAATGGTCATACAGTTATTACAGAGAGTAACATTATCATAAAAAAAAAGACACCTGTTTCTTGAATTGGCTATAAAATCTCTCAGCTCAGCAACTTAAAATAAGCTGAAATTGCTTTTTTAGTAGCATTTGCAATTTTCTCATTGACTTCTTAACAATTGCCAAAACAATATGCTATGTTGGACTTGTAGAAACCCAAAACAGTATTTCCCCTCTAATTTTTAGATCAATGTGAGCTGGTAGATCTATTTGCTAGATCATGGGCATACAAAATGGCACTGTTCTCTTTTTGTTTTTCCTGGTTCATGTATATACCTATAAAACTGTCAAAAGAATTTTTAAAAAGACTCTAGATTTTTTAATCCATTTAATTTAAAATCTAACAATTTAAAACAAATACTGTGATGTGAATCATCAGAGGATTTCTTTATTTTTTATATGGTACATTTTAAAAAATATTATGCTGTACTTTTCCCATGTAATCACATGTGTCTGAACTCTTTCTTGTCACACATATCCAACTTAGCTTAACTTTATGATTCCTGTAGGTCACAGTGTCATATTCCTTATAAAAATTATGTAGCCATGTTTAATGTTTTCTACACAGATCAAATATTTGAAAATAAGAGTGATCCTTTAGGGTTTATAAGTAGCTTAACTCAGTATCTTGTCTAATTCTCCCCCAAAACTTGAAAGTTGTCATTCATATCCTCTACCATATAAAAAAGGAATATCAGAGGACTAAAGGGACATATAAGAGATTACATAGCTAGTAAACAGCAGAGCATAAAATTGAAATTATGACTTTTAGAATCAAATTCAGCCCTATTCCACCATTTAGTTTCAGCACCTTTATTCATCATTTCATAATTATACACTAAAACAGCTAGCAGATGTGTACACATTTTTCCCTTTTTAATATGTTTAAAATGCCCAACGTATCTACTTATACAAATAACAAAATATATTCTGCCTTATAAAGATTTAAAAATGGATTATCTAAATATCAAAATGGCTAAAATAAAAAACACATAGTGTTAACACTGAATGTTGACTAAGATGCAGAAAAACTGCTATTCTCATGCTTTGTCAGTAGGAATATAAAACAATAAAACCACTCTGAAGAATAGTTTGTCAGTTTCTGATAAGACTAAATGTGCACTTATCATATGAACTAAGAATTACACTTGGGCGTTTATCCCAGAAAATGAAAGCATACTTATGTTTATACAGAAATGTGTGCAGTAATATTTATAGCAACTTTATTTGTAATAGCTCCAAACTGGAAACTAAATATCTTTAAAAAGTAAATGTTTAAGCAAACTTTGATAATCTGTATCATGGAATAATATTCAGCAATAAAAAGGAATTAATTATTGATCCATACAACAGCTTGGATATAATCTCAAGGGAATTATACTGCGTTTAAAAAGACAATTCCGCAAACAGAGAGAGTTTTACTTCTTCTTTTCCAATCTGGATTCCTTTAATTTCTTTATCTGCTCTGATTGCTGTGGCCAAGACTTCCAAAACTATGTTGAAAAGTACTGGTGACATACACAAAGATAAACTCAAAATGGATCAAAGATCTAAGCATAAGACCAGAAACTATAAAACTCTTAGAGGATAACATAGGCAAAACACTCTCTGCCATAACCCAAAGCGGGATACTCCATGACCCACCTCCCAGAATATTGGAAATAAAAACACGAATAAACAAATGGGACCTAATTAAAATTAAAAGCTTTTGCACAACAAAGGAAACTATAAGCAAGGTGAAAAGACAGCCTTCAGAATGGGAGAAAATAATAGCCAATGAAGCAACAGACAAACAATTAATCTCAAAAATATACAAACAACTCCTGCAGCTCCATTCTAGAAAAATAAACAACCCAATTAAAAAGTGGGCCAAAGAACTTAACAGACATTTCTCCAAAGAAGATATAAAAATGGCTAACAAACACATGAAAAGATGCTCAACATCACTCATTATCAGAGAAATGCAAATCAAAACTACAATGAGGTACCACTTTACACCAGTCAGAATGGCTGCCATCCAAAAGTCTACAAGCAATAAATGCTGGAGAGGATGTGGAGAAAAGGGAACTCTCTTATACTGTTGGTGGGAATGCAAACTAGTACAGCCACTATGGAAAACAGTGTGGAGGTTCCTTAAAAAGCTGCAAATAGACCTGCCATATGACCCAGCAATCCCACTGCTGGGCATTTACACCGAGGAAACCAGAATTGAAAGAGCCACGTGTACCCCAATGTTCATCGCTGCATTGTTTACAATAGCCAGGACATGGAAGCAACCTAGATGCCCATCAACTGACCTGACGAATGGATAAGAAAGCTGTGGTACATATACACAATGGAATATTACTCAGCATTAAAAAAAAAATTCATTTGAAGCAATTCTACTCAGATGGACGAAACTGGAGCCCATTATCCAGAGTGAAGTAAGCCAGAAGCAAAAACAACAATACAGTGTATTAACACATATATATGGAATTTAGAAAGATGGTAACGAGAACGCAACATACGAGACAGCAAAAGGAACGCAGATGTATAGAATAGACTCGTGGACTTTGTGGATGAGGGTAAGGGTGGGATGATATGGGAGAAGGGCATTGAAG
>ML663983.1:0-16999 GCA_007570785.1 Antilocapra americana | reverse complement strand
CCCAATGTTCATCGCTGCATTGTTTACAATAGCCAGGACATGGAAGCAACCTAGATGCCCATCAACTGACGAATGGATAAGAAAGCTGTGGTACATATACACAATGGAATATTACTCAGCATTAAAAAAAAATTCATTTGAAGCAATTCTACTCAGATGGACGAAACTGGAGCCCATTATCCAGAGTGAAGTAAGTCAGAAGCCAAAACAACAATACAGTATATTAACGCATATATATGGAATTTAGAAAGACAGTAACGAGAAGCCAACATGGGAGACAACAAAAGGAACGCAGATGTATAGAATAGACTCGTGGACTTTGTGGATGAGGGTAAGGGTGGGATGATATGGGAGAAGGGCATTGAAGCATGTTAATTGTCATGTGTCTAATCAATCGCCAGCCCAGGATTGATGCTCGGGACTGGTGCAGCGAGATTTCCCGGGGGGGGAGGGAGGAGGGAGGGGGGTTCCGGAGGGGAAGCATATGTAAACCCATGGTGATATCATGACAATGTATGGCAAAAACAATAAAAAAAAAAAAAAAAGAAATGAATTCGTTATAGATCCAGATGGATGTAAAGCAAAGTAACATAATTATGGAGGTTTTCACATTTGATGTATGACATACTTGGTATGACCAATGAATTTGCATTGATCCTGAAGATTGCTAAATGAGCAGATGTTTACCTCTGACTATTCTGGAAGCTTTTATTCAAGTTTGGAGTCAATACAGGACAAACTCTTTGCAATTCTATGCTAAATTGTAGTCAAAAACATGTCAACTCCAATGTACCATCATTTACACTTTCATAATCATTCTGGTAAATTGCCGTTGGAACTGAGATCCCATTTTCACTTCCCCTATTGCCATATTAACAAGCAAGCTTGAACAAGCTCAAATTCAGCACAGCACGAAAACAGAAAGATTTGTTCCCACATGCTCACCTATCATTTCCTGATTTCTAAGTAATTTTTCCTATAAATGTTTGGCAATATCATATCTCAAAATATCAAGCAATGACATAGTTCTTTGGTAAAATGAGAAGAGAGAAAACTTAGCAATTTGGATATTACACATATTCAGCTTAAGGTCTTTTAACTCACTTGACTCATAGCTTGCTAAGATTCTTCTTAAAAAGGACAACACTAAAGCTTTTTTGGAATATATTTGAGTTTGGTTCAACCCATTAATAGGATTTTGAAATAATATTAACCTTTGTTGTAATTCACCAAAGTGGTTAGAAATATACATTATTTAACTTTTTATCATTGTTAGTAATACTTTCCTACTCTGAAGAACACTGTTTATGAGAAGAATCTCCAAATATTAAAGATAAAAATTCTTAAAAACTCTACTAGAGTTCAATCAGTTCTACTAGAAAGTCTCAATTTTTTAACAGTAGAGGGCAATATTCTCTATCTATCATAGGCAGGGCAAAAATCCCAGCTATGATTTCTTCTCTGTTAATATTTTTTGTCCTTATGGTCACTCTGAAATTGTATTACATATATATATATATATAGTACATTTTAGGTATATAGATTATCTTCTCTAATCTTTTTGTGTTTGAAATATTATTATTATTATTAATTTTTTAACTGAATTATTCCACAGTAAGCTATAAGGGGCAAGATAAACAGACTTGTTATCAGAATGTAATAATAGTAAAGCATATAATGGGAAACAGAGTATCATCAGCTAGAAAAAAATACTAATAAGGATATGGTAGTATCAGGATATTCTCTACTCTGTAACAAACTTATTTAAATTAAAATAAGAACTGATCCACTATAACCAGAAGATGACTGACAATTGAATATAAATGAATGAACCAAATAGCTGCCCACTACTAATAGCAAGCATCTGTCTCTAGTATGATTTGACTCTAGAATTTAAAACTCAAAATGATGAATGAATGAATCAAAAGTAAAAGTAATATAGCCAGGAGAATGCTTGGGAATTCAGGTTGAGCCTGTTGATCCATAGGAGGAAGATTTTAACATGTTACCTGAGCTGAAATCAAGTTATTTTTGGCAGTTTTCAGCAAATAGAAGTGAATTTGCTTCAGTGCAGTTACATTTACTAAAGCATGTAGAAAGTACTACTACTTTTATTGCCTTTATTAGAATTTTATCTAATGTCCTAAATGTAAGAACACTTTCTTCCTAATCTTTAATGAGCTAATAGTTTGTATAGGTTTTTACATTAAATATCAAAATATTTTAATTTTTATTTATTCATAGTTCTCTCCCATGTTTAAATTTCATATTATGACACTGAAAATTTGAGTTTACATTTGTAACTAATGGGACAATAAATCTGAACGGGAGAGCGACCTAATTTGAAAGGAGGCAAGAGAAGAATTGAGAGTCCGTGGCCTTTCAAAGCTGCAGAAGGATATCAGGATTAAGGGTCAGTCATATTTCTACCAGACACATTCATGGCTTGCCTCCTGGTATTTCTCAGTGTAACTCAGCCCAGCATCACGAGTAGTAGAGACCCATGGCAAATAGCCTTAGTGATTTCTATGGATCCCTGAAGCTAGTCTCCCATCTCAGAAAAGCACATTTTCTCAGACACTCCACTGAGATTTGTTAATGGAATCTCTCAGGATAAAGAAAAAAAGAAAATCTCTCTGTATCAAGCAGTAGGGAAGCAAGGCCTCATACTCTGCACATCCCTGGAAGAGGCATTCAGATTCCCTCTCAGTCCAAAGGGAGGGCCAGACTCTCTGTGCCTTAGTAATTTTAGTAATGACAGGCATTTTTGTGAAATAAGGAGGTGCAGAATTATTTATTACATTTTACAGAGGCAAAATCTGTTTTGAATCCAGGCATCCTGACTCCAGCGTCTCTATTCTTGGTTGCTGTACTACATTGCTACACAAAAATAAATGTGAGATTCTAAAAGAATGATGATAAAGAAAAACCACAAAGATTAGGTATGTTTTTCATACCAACATTGTTTTAGAGGAGTTCAAAGTATGTGTTATGACATTACTTTTTCTCCCCAAAATCATTGCTTCTATTTCTCATTGAATATTTTAGTAAATGTAACCAATTGTTACCTAATAACTTGACCAAGATTAATACAAGTCAGAATCTCCATATTTCTTTGCAACCATTTATAGCATCTTCTCAACTTCACCTAACCTCCCATGACTCAAACAAACTAATGGGGCCTTTACTATGTAAGGAAATAAAAGGAGGCATGTGTGCCCTGCCACCTTGACTTCTAAGCTGGAAAAGAATTTTCCTGGTTAATGTTTCACATAACAATTGATTTTCTTCAATATATTCAGTTATTCTTGCTCTTTCAGCAACAAGGGTGACATTTGAGCTTTCTTATGGGTCCTGTATCTAGGAGCAGATGACTGTCAATATTAAATTTAAAATACAGAAACGGGCTAAGGGAAATTTAGCTTCATGACAAGAAAATGTAATTTCTCTCACTCAGAATATTTATCACTATTATGCCATGCCTGTCCCACCACCGGATTTATTTCTTAAATTTCACATGTCCACAAATTGTGCCCCAGAATGGATCATACCCGAAGTCTCACTCATACCCGACATTCTTGATCTAGATGATAAAAAAGGGTGCTGTTGAGCAGAAGAAATTTAATTGAGTGGATTTTGAATTAATGTTGCAACGGCTTGAGGCTTTGGAGATGGAATGAGATGAATGTAGTTTGCATATCTGAAGAACATGAGTTTGGGGATCCAGATGGCAGATTACAGTAGGAGATATAATGACTCCCAACAATGCCCATGTTCTTATTCTCAGAACAAGGAGTGTATTGGAAAAGACCCTGATACTAGGAAAGGTTGAAGGCTGGGAGAGAAGGGGACAACAGAGGATGAGATGGTTGGATGGCATCACTGACTCGATGGACATGAGTTTGAGTAAACTCTGGGAGTTGGTGATGGACAGGGAGGCCTGGTGTGTGGCAGTCCATGGGGTCGCAAAGAGTCAGATAGGACTGAGTGACTGAACTTAACTCAGGAATATGTTACTTACTTGGCAGAAGAGACTTTGCAAATGTGCTTAAATGAACAGCTTTGAGTTGGAGAGATTATCCTGGATTATTCTGGTGCGCTCAATGGCTCCTTAGAATCAAAGAACTTTTCCAGGCTGGAGTCAGAGGAAGATGTGATTATGAAGAATGGTCAGAGAGATACAATGTTGTGGGCTTTGAAGATAGGAGAAGGAGGCTGTGAGCCAAGGAATGTGAACTGGAAGACCTCCAAAAGTTAGAAAAACAAGGAATGGCATCCTATTGTTACCTTGCTTTTAACTCAGTGAGACCTATGTCAATCAGCCTTATAATCTACAGAACTTTCAGAGAATAACTGTGTTGTTTTGAATTACTAAATATGTGATAATTTGTTAGAGCAGCAATTAATAATGACTATAAATAACATTGACTAGTTTTAGAGATTATATGTATAACACATGCAGAGATTTGCCATGTACAATCATTTTTCCAGTTATTGACTTATCCCAATATATTTTTATTTTATTATTTTTTCTAATCCTTTCAGCAAAGTATGGTTTTCCCCTTCCCTGTATTCCTTCTACTTTAACATAAATTTTGAACATATCTTTACTTCCCTATTGAATCGTACACTTGTTAATGGCAAAATTGAAGCTTTCTTGTCTTTGTATCTCCTTTAATTCTTGGTATATATTGCTCAGTCAATAAATATTTGGCAGAAATGTATTTTAGACTACATAATCCATATAGTCTATGCATTAAACTATTAAAATCTTCAATAAATTTCTCTGTCAATCTGTATCCATTCTTTCTTTATGGTAAGCCCATAATTTACTTTTGAGCATGTGTTTTAGAGAAAAAACTGCTTAAAATTGTATTTCCATGTATTGCTGCTGTCATTGCTAGCTATTATCGTTATTGGTGCTGCCTTCTTTTAGAATCAGAAAATGTCGGTTCTATGCTTAATCTGTTTTGATTTTATACATTTTTAAGAATAACAGCATTATATTCACTGGAAAATATGAATTAGAATTATAAAACATTTAAAAATACAAAAAATACAAATAATAAATTTAAAAGTCAACTTTATAAGCATATAGAAGAAAAATCCATCATTATCATTTGGTGAACATCATTTCAGATATCCTAAAATAGATAAATCAAGAAAAAATAGATAAAATAATTTTATAATGAGACCATACTTAGTGTCTTATTTATGAATAAATATTGAAATTATGTTATATATTTATATAATAGAATTATTACAATAAGTGTATGCTAAATATTATATTAAAAACTAGGATACAGTTTAGAGGATTATTGAGTTCTTTTGGTTTTGATCCTTTAATAATTTTACCTTTTCTGTACTTGAACAGCTTGTGATTATAGGTGCCTAGTAAATTAAAGCTGTTTTGACTCACAGACTTAGAGAACAAACTTATGGTTATCAGTGGGGAAGAATGGGGTGAAGGATGGTTAGGGAGTTTGGGATGGACGTGCACACACTGTTAGATTTAAAATAGATAACCAGCAAAGACCTACTGTATACACAAGGAACTCTGCTCAATGTTATGTGGCCTGGATGGGAGGAGAGCTGAGAGGAGAATAGATACATGTGTATTTATGACTGAGTCACTTTGCTCTGCCCCTGAACCCATCACAACGTTGTTAATCAGCTATACTCCAATATAAAATAAAAAGTTTAAAAAATAAAAATGTTACAAAATTAGCAAAAAGAAATTGAAGTTGTTTTGATCTTTCATATAAATACACCACAAGATTTGGCCACTGATTAGAAGTAGAAAGTATAAAAGAAGTAGAGATATTGAATGAGTCTAAGTTTTATCATTTGTGTTACTAGATGACTACTATTCACATTTACTAAAATAGGCGAAGAGAAAAAGAAACGATGATTTTGATTAGAAAGGATAATGTTGTAAAACACATTTTGAACTCCTCTAAAACAACACTGATGTGAAATCAAATACCTAATCCTTGTGGTTTTTCTTTAATACCAACTTTTCAGGATCTCACAATTATTTTTTGTGCAGCAATGTGGTTCTGCAAGCAAGAATAGAGACTGGAGTCAGAATGCCTGGATTCAAATTCCAGCTCCCGTGTTGCCTGGCTGTGTGATATTTGACATGTTTACTGTATTTCTTAGTAACTCTACTTCCTCAGTTGTAAAATGGGGATGTCTCTATCTCAGACAATAAATTAAATAATACTTTTAAAGTGCTTAAAAAATAATACTTTTAACCTTTTCTGTATCTATGTGAATTTGAAATTTCTCAAGGATGCCTCTCTGAGCTTTTCTAGACTTCTTGTTTATCATTTGCTGTCAAGTCGAGGTATGTAAAACAACTTTTTAGGATTAACCACTCTTTACCTCCCTCCCCACACTGCACCTGGTTATCAGAAACTTTGCTCCTATAGGCAGAAAAAGTCAGCAATACCGGGATGAGTATTCTTACTGCTGTTACTTCTGGCTTCTGGTTAACTCTCAAAAAGTGAAACACAGAAGACGGATAAATAACCTCCTGTGGATCCTAAGGCGACTGGACGATAAGAACTACAATGATTCAGAACAAAGTCTCTCGAGCACTTGACTTCAGGTGATTAACTCCCTCTAGCTGATGTGCACCAGCCAGCAAGACTGAAAAATATGTCCCCTCCTTCCCAGTGAAGTGCTTGAGAGAAAAAATATCTCTTAAAATTTAATGAGATTAGTAGCCTTCCTTTCTGAAAAGAATTCTATGTTCATTCATTCATTTACTTATTGGAAAAATATCGAACACTTAAAATATGTCTGGTATTATTGTAGACACTCATATATGAAGAAAACAAACAAGCAAGGTACCAAAACATTTGCCTTCATGGAGTTTACCATCTAATGGGGGATAAAAATAAGCAAAATAAATTAATATCTATATGAGATAGTAAGAAATAATGAATGCTCACTGAGACAGGAAATAAGAATGAAGCAAGAAAAGAGATAGCTAAAAGGTTTTGTATTGTTTTTATAAGGTGGCTATGGATTTAACTCTTTAGTGGAATCGTATAAATGTGGTTTATACTAATCTGATAAATTAAACCTCATACTAGCTCACCCACTAAATGACTTGTCTCTGGAGAAAATTTTCTAATATTTTCTTAGAATTTTAAGTAAATTCAATACCAGACCATATTTGCTTGTTTCCTAGGGTGAAATTTCCCAGATTAATAAACCTTAACAAAGTGTCTGCCCTCTACTTTATCTGAATATATACAGTTTTAAATATATATTCAATGCATACTATATACCTATAGGGGTTTCCCTGGTGGCTCAGTGCTAAAGAATCCTCCTGCAACCCAGGAGTCACAAGTGACACAGGTTCAGTCCTAGGGTCAGGAAGATCCCCTGGAGGAGGGCATGGCAACCCACTCCAGCATTCTTGTCTAGAGAATCCCATGGACACAGGAGCCTGGTGGGCTACAGTCTATAGAGTCACAAAGAGTCAAACACAGCTGAAGCCACTTAACATTCATCCACACATATATCTATAGAGAGAATATGTAAGGTATATATTTAAAGTATAGTACATATGTATTAGTATAGTAAATATATATACTATGGAGAAGGAATTAATGCCTATAATTCCATTTGCGCCTTGAATGCTCAAGTATTCTGACACATGTGTGGTGATATTTCATTGCTGTTTTGTTTTGCATGTCTCTGATGCAGTGATGTTGAGCATATTTTCATGTACCTGTTAACCATTTATATGTCTTCTCCGGGAAAATGCCTATTTAGTTCTTCTGCCAATTTTTTTTTTATTTGGCTGTTTATTGTTTTTGATATTGAGTTGGAAGAGCCTTCGGCAAGAGGGCTGGAGGTGTGGATGCAAGTCATGCCTTTCCTCAGGATCTGCTGGAAGCTATCATTTCAGGGAATGGAGCTATAGGCGGAGGGGCTAGAAGGAGTGCTGGATGTGAAGACAAGCTTCCTGTCTGCTCAACTGCCATCACCCCCATGCTGTCAGAGGTGGAGGCTGCCCTGTCAGTTGCTTGGAGCAGAAGTTCTGCGATCCAGGCTCAAACTGACTCTTCCTTTTCAGTGTGGGTTTACCCCAGTGGAGGGGAGTCCTGAAACGAGTGGGTCCCACGTGCAGACAGAAGTGCAGTGTGCTGCCTGTTTAGGCATCTGTGTCCATTCAGTCCAGACTCAGCGTCGGTGGCAAGCCCCCTGTATCTTTCACAGCTGATCCCTTCGCCTGCTTCCACCACTCCTAGTCTGTGATGAAATCACTCTGCAGGCAGATGGAATCCTGGGAGGCCAGCTGTGGTGGGGAGACTGCTAAGGCCTTGCTTAAGTAAGCGCCCCTAAGGCTACTGCCAGACCAGGCTGTGCCCCATTGTCCCCAGCCCTCCTAGTTTTCACAGCTCCTCCAGCCAGCCGAGTGGGTGGAGCTCCCACATAAGATCCTAGGACTGGGAGGCCCTTTCTGTGGCTCCCTTCCCAAGGTAGGCATCTCCCTTTTAGTCCCGTCTTCTCTGAGTTCCCTCCCAGGGTCACTAGTCCCAACCTGATGGTTTTACTTTCCTTCCTACCCTATAACAGCCTTGTACAGGAGTCTCTCTGCCAATTTCTGATTATTTTTCAGTAAGAATTGTTCCACAAGTAGATGTATCTTTGATGTATTCATGGTGGGAGGTGAACTCCTCATCCTCTTACTCTGCTATCTTCAATTCCCCCTCACCATCGTTTATTGACAAGACTTCTCTATATTGTATTAGGCTGGTGATTTTATGATAAGTCAGTTGACCATGTAAGAGTAGATCTATTTATGGATTCTATCCTCTTCTATTGTCCTATTGCCCAATGCTTCATCTAGATCACATTGTCTTGATTCCTGCATTATTGAAACAAGTCTTCTTAAATTGCTCTGGTTTTAGAAAATTGTTTTTACTTTTCTTGATTGTTTACTTGTATCTACATTTTAAAATCAGCTTGTTAATTTCTTCCAAAAATTCTTCAAGAATTTTGAATGGGATTGTATTCCATCTATAGATCAATTTGGCATGTCCAATTTTAGCAGTATTGACTCTTTCAGTCCCTAAATATAATGGGTCCCTCCATTTACTCTTGTCTCTCTAAATTTCTTTCAGCAATGCTTTGTAATTTTCCAGGTGCAGATATTTTACATTTTTGACTGTTTTTTTAAATTTTTTTGAATTTTATTTTATTTTTTTTACATTTTTTTAAAAATTTTCTTTACATTACCGTGTTGGTTTTACCATACATTGACATGAATCTGCCATGGGTATACATATGTTCCCTTTCCAGAACCCCTCTCCCACTTCCCTCCTGATTCCCTCTCTCTGGGTCATCCTGGTGCCCCAGCCCTGAGCATCAAACCTGGGCAGGCGATTGATTTCACATATGATAATTAACATGTTTCAATGCCATTCTCCCATATCCCACCCTTGCCTCTCCCAAAGAGTCCAAAAGACTGTTCTATATATCTGCATTTCTTTGGCTGTCTCGCATACAGGGTTCTCGTTACCATCTTTATAAATTCCATATATATGCATTAGTATACTGTATTGTTGTTTTTCCTTCTGGCTTACTTCACTCTGTATAATAGGCTCCAGTTTTGTCCACCTCAGTAGAACTGATTCAAATGAATTCTTTTAATGGCTGAGTTATATTCCATTGTGTATATGTACCACACTTTCTTATCCACTCGTCTGCTGATGGACATCCAGGTTGCTTCCATGTCCTGGCTATTGTAAACAATGCGGCGATTAACACTGGGGTATATGTGTCTCTTTCAATTCTGGCTTCCTCGGTGTGTATGCCCAGCAGTGGGATTGCTGGGTCATATGGCAGTTGTGAACAAAGAATATCTTTCTATTTATTTTTGTCATCAATTTCTTATAGTTTTCAGAATATATATATGAATATTTCAGGATATGTAGCTTTCAGGAGTAAAAGTGAAGTCACTCAATCATGTTCATTTCTTTGTGACCCCATGGACTATAGCCCACCAGGCTCCTCCATCCCATGGATTTTCCAGGCAAGAATACTGGAGTGGGTTGCCATTTCCTCCTCCAGGGGATCTTCCAGACCCAGGGATTGAACCCAGGTCTCCCATGTTTTAGGCAGACTCTTTACCATCTGAGCCACCAGAGAATCCCTCCAGTTCCTTGGTTAAATTTATTTCTATATATCTGGTTCTTTTTTATTTGATTGTTAATATGATTATGTTCTTGATTTTTCTCATTAATACTTTCTAATTAGTATATAGAAATGCCACAGGTTTCTGTATATTAATTTTGTTTTCTGAAACTTTACTGAATTATTAGTTAAAAAGATTTTATAATATTATAAAATTGGAGTCTTTAGGGTTTTCTGTACATAATATTATATCATCTGCAAATAATGACAGCTTTACTTCTTCCCTTCCAGTTTAGAAACACTTTCTCTCTTTTTCTAGCTTAATTACCATGGTTGGACTTTTCAGTATTATGTTGCATAAAAGTGGCAAGACAAGCACCCTTGTCTTGCATCTGATCTTACAAGAAAATCTTTCAGCTTTTCACCACTGAGTACAATGTTAGCGTGGGTTTGTCATAAGTGGCCTTTATTATGTTGAGATATGTTCCTCTCTATACATATTGTGTTGAGTTTTTACCACAAATGGATATTGTATTTTGTCAAATGATTTATTTCTTCAGCTATTGAAATGATTCTGTGATTTTAATTTTGGTTTTGTTAATACAGTATATGATACTGATTGATATTCCATATCACCTAATGTGTTGATTCCCTCCTTTTTCATTTCAGCATTGTATTGTCCAGCTCTGATTGATCAATTTTATATTTTCTAAATTTTGTTGAAGTCTTTAATGTGTTTTTGTGTTCTTTTTCTAAACTCACTGAGCATTTTTACAAATGTATTTAAATTTTTTAAATTTCATCAGAATACTGGGATTTAATTTTGTTCTTTCATTTAAATTATTATGTGATTTCTGTCTCCAGATTGGACATAGTATAATACTTTAAGCAACTATGGAATTATTATACCCATTTGATTTCAGTTTCAAAACATTTCTCCATACTCACACTTCAAATATTTAACTTGTTTCATTTGGTTGCTGTTTGTGTGTGCTAAGCCGCTTTAGTCCTGTCCAACTCTTTGAAACCTCATGGACACGCTCCTCTGTCCATAGTATTCTCCAGGCAAGAATCCTGGAGTGAGTTATTGTTTGAGTTGCCCTCCTCCAGGAGATCTTCCCAACCCAGGGATGGAACTCCAATCTCTTATGTCTCCTGTATTGGCATGTAAGTCCTTTACCACTAGCACCACCTGGGATGAAAGTGAAAGTGAAAGTCACTCAGTCCTGTCTGATTCCTTGTGACCCCATACTCTATACAGTATGTGGAATTCTCCAGTTAAGAATACTGGAGTGGGTAGCCCTTCCCTTCTCCAGGAGGTCTTCCCAACCAAGGAACTGAACCCAGGTCTCCTGTATTGCAGGCAGATTCTTTACCAGCTGAGCCACAAGGGAAGCCCAAGAATGTTGGAGTGAGTAGCCTATCCCTTCTGCATGGGATCTTCCCGATCCAGGAATGAAACTGGGGTCTCCTGCATTGCAGGCCGATTCTTTACCAACTGAGCTGTCAGAGAAGCCTTGCTATTAACTAACTCACAATAAGAATCACAATAAAATGAAATAAAAATGCTAACAATAACATATATGGAGGAAACTACTGCTTTAAATATTTTTTGTGATAATAAAGACTAACAGCTTTGGCAGGTGACGAAAATAATGACTCCATTAATGTTTTGAGTAGATGACAACAATTTTCTAAGACCAAGTCTAGTAGAAGAAACATAGTCAAAGTATTTTGTGAAGAAAGGAAGATATCACTTTCATGCATCTTATAAAAGTTGTAACAAATTATGACTTGTCAAGTGGGAAAAAGAAAATCAAAGATATATATGGATATTTATTTTAGAAAAGGTTGGTAAAAGAGATTAAGACATTAATAAGTCCCTATGAGATCATTTGGAGAAGGCAATAGCAACCCACACCAGTAGTCTTGCCTGGTAATCCCACTGACAGAGGAGCCTGGTAGGCTGCAGTCCATGGGGTCGTTTAGAGTCGGACTCGACTGAGCTACTTCACTTTCACTTTCACGCATTGGAGAAGGAAATGGCAACCCACTCCAGCGTTCTTGCCTGGAGAATCCCAGGGAAAGGGGAGCCTGGTGGGCTGCTGTCTACAGGGTGGCACAGAGTCAAACATGACTGAAGCGACTTAGCAGCAGCAGCAGCAGCAGCAGTATGAGATCATTTCCAGGCTTACCATAACCTGATGGTGTTTTGTTTTGATCCAGCATAGGATGGAATCACTTGAATCTTCCAGTATTGGAATCCCTTTGGAGGAATCCCAGGATAGTTTTGAATCATAATTAATCCTTCCCTTCAGTGACTAAGATTATAGGACTACCCCACTCTAATTTCTCTGTGGGGTTAACTTCATTATTCATGAACCACTTATCCTGCAATCTTTGTCCATTTTCTACCACTTGAAAATGAATTAAAGATTCTTACATATTTTCTCCTGTAAGTCATTTACAAATGATACTATCTGGAAGGGTATTTCACAAAGACTGGCAGTACACTGTCTTTTATTAAAAAACATAAATTCTCTGAAAGACCCGATATACCCCTAGGAAAAAACTGATGCTGAAACACTTTAAAAATCGCTGCAGTTGACTAGAAATGACATTTAAACTAAAGGCCCAAAGAGATTTGACAGTGCTCTCTTGAAAGCATTATGACAGGAACTCCTTTAGTTCTATGAATTTTATATGAACATTTTTTTCCTTGAGACTGACAGTTGGAGATAGATTCTGTTATTACTGAAAAGTACAGACATGTCCTTTTAGTTCAAAATGAAAACAGCCATTAGTGATAGATAAATGTTTTTTTTCCTCTTTACCTCATCTGTTTTAAGTTACTAATCCTCAGGGTAAATATGCCTAGAATGTAAACAAGATTTGTTTTTTGTTTTTCTATAGCTATTACTTATAATAGAACAGTATGTCAGAGTCACCTAATTCATTGTCAGGCATTTAAACTATTCTACAAATCAGTTATCATGGTGCTTCCCTAGTTTACAATGAAACAAAACTAGAATTGCCCTGAACTCATCAAATTTTTCAGATATTTCCACAGTTAATAACCTCTTTTATGTTTTACAGTTCAGAAGGATATAACTGGCCAAGAATGGCAAAGAAAAAATTTGACAAAGAAAATATTATACTTAGAATATGTAAAATGAGGATGTAAATATCCAAAAGAAATTTTTCTAATAATATGGATTTGTTTTATTTGTTTCAAAATAACCAGACCGATTTTCTGTTAAATAATAATGGCAGACAAAGAGATATACCTTTACCTGAAATGTGTATGAAGACAGTCCACAGTTATTTTTTTTGCCATATCAATAACTAGAGTGAAACTGAACATTCCGAATAATAAAACAACAGGAACTGTCCCCATTTTAAGAATATCTAAGCAAGTTTGAGTTCTAACCATTCCGGATTTAAATTTTTATGGTTTGCATCAGCATCTTTTTTTTTCCATTTGAGAATAAATAAACATATAAATCATATTGATAGCTACTATTATAAATGAAAGTAATCCTCTCTTTTTTGCTTTGTATTTTATATTCTATAAGCTGAGTGTGCATTTCTCTTATGAATTATATGAAACAAATATTTCTTTCTTGTCTGTAACAAACTGTTGAGCCTGTGATGACTCTTCAGGTATGCAGTAGTGAATGCCAATGCCAGATATTATCTCCAATAAGATATATAAATAGAGAAGTAGGTTGAAGAATTTCACTTTCAATAGGTCATAACTTTATTTTAAAGATTTCCAGTAAGACATAGTTATCCCATTTTTCACTAATATTAGAAAATTGAATTTGATGATTTTTAAATGTGTTTTACTAATTAATAAGTAATAGGCATAGCAAATATTGATAATAGCTAAATGTAAAGTAATTAAAATAGCATATTGCTTAAAGCAATCAGCAAATTTCACCAGGTTTTTAATTACAAAAATAGATACACTGAAAACTTTCTAATGGTAATGTATTTGCAATGGATATTAAACAAATGGAAATAAAATTTAGAAATATAGCAACAGAAGAGGCTGAAAAACCAAAGTCCAGTCTCCTGGTTGTTTTGCATTGATCAAACTTCTGTATAATGTGGCTAAGATAATATGTAAAATAATGTCATTCATTTATTTAACACATAATACATAACTTACAAAGGGGAGAATTTCTAATTCAGAACATTTAAATTCAATTGGAAAGCTAAAGAATGAAATTAAAGCCTAAGGCCTAATAACATTAGCCATATCAATGTATCTTTCACTTCCTAGTTTAATTTTTAATATTTCTTTCCTAATATACACTTTAAACATACATAGATGATTTCTCCTTCTCATTAATTCCTCAAAAAATAACCTCTGTGTTCTCATAATTTGTGGGCAATAATTTGACCTGGAAAATAAATTAAGAAAAAAGAAAAAGAAAATTTAGTCATTAAATATATTTTATGGAGTTCAAATGAGGCATAACCCAGGAATATTGGCTGTTGAGCTTGGGTAGATCATTATCTTTAAGCCAAGTAAAATCTACTTACGTATGTGAATCTACAGAGATTCAAGTAAGTTAAAACCTCTGCAAGACTGTAGTTTCTGAACTCCTAGTAAATATTCCTTCTTGGTTCAAAATATCTTCTCTTTCATCCTTTTTGTGGACTTCTCTGGTGGCTCAGGTGGTAAAGAACTGCCTGCAATACAGGAGACTTGGTTTCGACCCCTTAGTTGGGAAGATCCCCTGGATATGGGAATGACAAACCACTCTAGTATTCTTACCTGGAGAATTTCATGGACAGAGGAGCCTGTCTATGGGTGACGGTCTACAGGGTCACAAAGAATCAGACATGACTCAGCGACTAACCCTTTCATCTTCCTTTCTTGTTCTGCCTTTAGAATAAGACTTCCTCCTCTTGGGCATCTGTTCATCATATGACACTGACTCCTGAAATTTCTGCCTATTCTCTGCTTTTCCAGAACTTCTTACTGACAAATCCTCATAGCTCTTATGCAAAAACTATTATCTTTTCTGCCAATCTCTCAGTCTATTAAAGTATTCTCTCCCACCATTCTATTGTACTCTACTGTCCAAACATACCATTAACCTCTATATTATTTAAACCCTTATTTTATTCTCAGTTCTAATTTTACTTGACTTAGCAACAGCATTTATTAAGGTTAATCATTTGACTTCTCAGACATGACTTATTTTTCCTCTTACCTCTATAGTGTTTCTTAGTCTTATTTTCTCACTTTTCCTATTTTCCTAGACCTTCTAAATCTGAGGTGCCCAAATGTTTACTTCTTAGACCTCTCCTATTCTCTGACTACCTACACTCACTTGTTTGGTAATCTCATCCATTCCAATTTCTTTAAGCGTCATCTATATGCTGATGATTCCCAAATTCATATCTCCAGAATGGACCACTCTCCTAAAACCAAAACTAATATATTCAACCTGCTAGTCACCATCATAACTTTCATATCTAACTTGTATCTCAAACTAAACACTGCGCTCAAATCAACAGTACCCATAGATTTGTACCTCTGAATGAATGACAACAATCTTTTCAACTTGCTAAATTAAAGACACTTGGAGAAAGGAATGGCAACCCACCCCAGTATTCTTGCTTGGAGAATTCCCCAGATAGAGGAGCCTAGTGGGCAACAGTCAATGGGTCTCAAATAGTCGGACATGGCAGAGAAGCTAACACTCTGGAATCACCTTGACTCTTAATTCCCTCCTTGCTCCCTTCATCTAATCCACCAGGAAATATCTTGAATTTATTTTCAAAGTACAAACAAGTGTTGGTAATCAAATCTCTGGGATCATTGAATTAGCCTTATATACAACACCTTGCTTCTCCTTGCTCCCCTACAATATACCCATATCCAGATAATACTGTATAAACAAGTTATATTACTCTTCTGCTGAGAATCGTCTACTACCTACTATTTTTAAATTTATTTTTTACATTTTAATTTATTTTTAATTAAAGGGTAATTGTTTTACAATATTGTGTTGGTTTCTGCCATGTGCTGTGCTGTGCTTAGATGATAAGTTGTACCCAATTCTTTGTGATCCCACAATGGTAGCCTGCCAGTCTCCTCTGTTCGTGGGGATTCTCCAGACAAGAATACTGGAGTGGTTTCCCATCTCTCCTCCAGGGGATCTTTCCAACCCAGGGATCTAACCCAGGTCTCTTGCATTGCAGCTGGATTCTTTACCATCTGAGCCACCAGAGAAGCCCAGGAATACTAGAGTAGGTAGCCCATTGCTTCTTCAGGGGATATTCCAAACCCAGGAATCAAGCTGGGGTCTTCTGCATCGCAGGTAAATTCTTTACCAGCTGAGCTAACAGGGAAGCCTGATTTCTGCCATACATCAGCATGAAATCAGCCATAGGTATACATATATCCCCTCCCTCTTGAACCTCCTTCCAACTACCTACCATTTTTTATAAAAATTGCCAGGAGCCGTCAGGATGCCCCCTTGCTCGGATGACAAGGTCACGAGACTAAGAAAGTATTTGCAAAGCTGACTTTCTTTATTGGGGCATCCTGGGCAAGCCCTACCCTGGTATTTTTCTTGGAAGTTCTGTCCATGCTCGGAACATTGGCTCATCTCAGTAGGTCAGTCACAGTTGGAAAGAATTCGTCCTGAGATAATACCCCCAGACCTTATTGACCAGAGGATCCGGGAAGGTGGATCACCTTCCCCGGGGGGCTAAGGAGGAATGAAAGGGACATTTAAATAGGTTACTACTCCTCCTACTAATTACTGGGGAGTTTACCAAGAGTTCTCTGGGGGTCATGGCAAGGCCACCACCAGAA
>SRVM01039517.1:0-10113 GCA_007570785.1 Antilocapra americana | reverse complement strand
TTGTTGTGCAAAAGCTTTTAATTTTAATTAGGTCCCATTTGTTTATTTGTGAAATATTCCCATGCCTTTTTGATATCACAAATTAATACTTTACTCAACAAATTCTCTATTTTTTTGCCTCTATTATGGCATTGTGCTAGATGCTATAACTGAGTGAATATGAATGACACATTCTTCATTTACAGAATTTAAGTCTATATTGGGAGAAATCTTTCTTTATAAGCAATGCAAAGACTGCAGAGAATCTACCATTAAGAAAAAACAACAATTTATGCATAAATTAATACTTCACTAATTTATATAATCCATATTATCTATTTTAAAAAATGAAACCTTAAAGGCAATTTTTTTCTTTGACTTTAGACTTGTAATGAAATTTTATATTGACTAAAAATGATCGATCATTAATTGAAGATATTAGAGATTTAAAAGAGGACAACTGAGAATTCTGTCAGGCAGTTAACAATTCAGTTCAGTCACTCAGTCATGTCCGACTCTTTGGGACCACAAGGACTGCAGTCCGCCAGACTTCCCTGTGCATCACCAACTCCTGGAGCTTGTTCAGACTCATGTCCGTTGAGCTGGTGATGCTATCCAACCATCTCATCCTCTGTCATCCCCTTCTCCTCCTGCCTTCAATCTTTCTCAGCATCAGGGTCTTTTCAGATAAGTTAGCTCTTTGCCTCAGGTAGCCAAAGTATTGGAGTTTCAGCTTTAGCATCAGTCCTTCCAATGAATATTCAGGACTGATTTCTCTTAGGATGGACTGGTTGGATCTCCTTGCAGTCCCAGGGACTCTCAAGAGTCTTCTCCAACACCACAGTTCAAAAAACATCAATTCTTCGGTGCTCAACTTTCTTTCATGGTCAATTCTCACATGACTACTGGGAAAACTATAGCTTTGACCAGACCTTTCTTGGCAAAATAATGTCTCTGCTTTTAATATGATGTCCAGATTTGTCATAGCTCTCTCCCCCCCGCCCCCCTACCAAGGAGCAATCGTCTTATAATTTCATGGCTACAGCCACCATTTTGCAGTGATTCTTTGAAGGCCAATAAAATAAAAGTCTCTCACTGTTTCCACTGTTTCCCCATCTATTTCCCGTGAAGTGATGAGACCAGATGCCATGATCTTCAGTTTTTGAATGTTGAGTTTTAAGCCAGCTTTTTTACTCTCTTCTTTCACTTTCATCAAGAGGCTCTTTGGATTCTTCTCTCTTTCTGCCATAAGGATGGTGTCATCTGCATCTGAGGATATTTCTCCCAGGATCTTGATTTCAGTTTCTGCTTCATCCAGCCCAGCATTTCACATAATGTACTCTGCATAGAAGCTAAATAAGTTGGATGCCAGTACACAGCCATGACATACTCCTTTCCCAATTTTGAACCAGTCTGTGGTTCCACGTCTGGTTCTAACTGTTGCTTCTTGACCTGCATTCAGGTTTTTCAGGAAACAGGTCAGGTGCTCTGATAAATCTCATTTCCACAGCAAAGACTGGGAATCTAAGGACATTTGAAAACAGAAATATTTCAAATGTTCTGGACCTAGAGCCTCTCCTCATCCAGACACACTAAATTAAGGCATCCAGAAAGCAATACTAAGTATGTTTGCATGCGTGTGTGAGGTGCACACACAGGTATTTTCCTTAATAAGAGAGTCCTGATACCTTCCTTACCATCTCTCCATCCTGAGACTCTTTTAAAAACTGTTTTAAGTTTTTGGCTTCCTGACACCCAAGCAAACTGAGAAGCAAGATGTTCATTTGATTATGTAAAAGCTGGCAAGGTAGAAATCAAGTGTATCCCCTTTAAGTGACCTTTCTCATAAGAGATCTGGAGAAATCCAGGTCTCCCCTCTCTGTGGGAATCAGCTGTATATTTGTAATTAGTGTCTTTTATTAGCTTACCTTTTCCTGTTAATTGGCACTGATCACTTTGCTTCTGATCTCCTCTGTTCCAATACGATATTATTCATTAAGAATACTAACAAAAAATAATTATTCATGCTTATGTATTCAATTTGCTGATTTGGAAAGCATTCAATATTGGCAACTAAGTCTAGGCAACAGCCTTTGGATGAAAGATAATTATGAAGACACTTTGATAAGTAGTGTTTATGGGTGTGGCAAAGCATGCAATTTCAGTCACCTGATTGCCCAGAAAATTTGAGTTGGAGATTGAGAGTATAGAGGAGAAAACACAGCTTTTTCTTCTATCCTTCTAAGTTCTCAACTGAGATTCCTGTAGCAAAACATAGATTAACAGGAGAAAAATATAAATTTTCTTTTAATTTTATATAACACGGAAAACTTTATAAGGAAATGGAGATGCTAATAAATGGTTAAAAAAGTCTTAAAAATGAGAATGAGTGTTTTTATGTTAGTTTTGCTGATGAGCAGAAAGTTCTGGAACGATGTGATAAGACAAAGTGTATGAGGTAAGGAACTTAGTACCTATTGGTTCCGATAGTGCTCTGTGACCCTTTGCCTCCTGAGATAAGAGTGTTCCTTTCCTCTGTGTTTAGGGACAACACTTCTCACATGAGGGTTTTATCACCTGCTTCACAGAAGGTTAGAAATTCTTTCCTAGATTTCATGACCTGCTCTAGAGGATGCTCGGAATTTCATTCCCGTACATGCCATTTCTCAAATGCTTTCACCTTGACCTATTTCATATGCCAAACACCACATTTGAGGCACCAATTCCTGAACCCCATCAGACAGAATCAGGGTTTTGTGGACACCCAAAAGTGGTCTGTGTACTCCTAAGCTGATGAAACCCCATTTCAACAATTAGTTATAAAGGTATAGGCCATGTCAAAGATTTATATACAAAATCGATTATCCTGATATTGAAAAACTAATGTTATCAATTATTTTTCATCTCACAGAAGATTAAAGACCAAGTGATTTTTTTTATATAAGTGCATTTTCCTTTTTGAAATTCCTCTCTCATTCTGTCAAAAATATAACATATGCCTTTTATAAAACTATTTATTCTAAACATATATATTTTCCTGTGTTCACATACTCATTTATGTGAGCATGTGAAAAACAAAATTCTATGAACAAGATATAGAAACATAGAAGATATATGTTTCTATAAGTTGATACAGAAAACATATCAGAAACACCTCTGAATTGATCAAGGCAAAATCTCCTTCACCCCTTAATCATAAGTACAGCGAATCCTTAATTTCGATTGAATCCACAATCTGTTTTAATTTCATCATTTCATAAATGACAGAAGACCCATAAATGACATTTCATAAAGGACTAGAACAGTAAACATTGCTTAGTATTGAAATACATCAATCACAGACCTGAGGCTAGAGCGATGGGTGAGTGGGCTGTCTTTCCTATGCCCATGGCAGACTCCACGGATAACATTTGTGTGTATGTGCTCAGTCACACACTCAGGTGTAATTCTTTGGGACCCATGGACTGTAGCCCACCAGGCTGTTCTGTCCATGGGATTATACCAGCAAGAACATGGAAGTATTTTTCCGTTTTCCCCTCCAGGGGATCTTCCCAACCCAGGGATCATACCAGAGTCTCCTGAAATTTCTGCATTGGCAGGTGAATTGTTTGCCACTGAGACACCTGGGAAGCACATGGGTAAACCACATTCCTACATCTAAAAAATAAGTACAGAAGTCTATTTCACAAATGAAATTAAGCAGAAAGATTTAATAACTTTTTTTTTTTTTTTGCTATAAAAAGCCTTATTGTTTTCATTTGGTCCAGGCTTTTGGAGAAGGCTCCGGTGTGTTAAGAAGCCTTCTAGTGGCTTCAGAAAAGGCTTCAGGCAGAGGCCCTGACATTAGGGGGGCTCCTCAAGGGCCCCTGGGCTCCCAAGGCTCCTAGCTGTGCTTGAGGGTGAGCCTTTGAAAGAAATATTCACCCAACCCAGCCTGAAAACCAGGCAGACTGTGGAGGTCGGTCAGGTGGTCGCCCATCTTCTTGATGAGACTCTCCTCCTCATCTTGGAAGTGGCTCTCCAGGAGTCACAGAGGTGGGGTCTGCACAGGCAGAACCCAGGCTGTGCAGACCCGAAAGGGCATGGTTCAGGTTCTCCATGGGAAGGGCGGTTCCCGTAGCATCCTGGGTTTTACCCCCACTCATCTTGAGATGGCTCTGCACATCCAGTAAGAGGGCGCAGCTGCTGTGCTGGTTTTGCATCTTTAAGAACACTGCACGCCTTCCTGCTTCTCCTTGGCCAGTTTGCAGAAAAAGTGGCCCACACCCTGCAAGCCACATCGTCATGGTTGAAGCAGAAGCCCAGAGAGAAGGAGGTGTAGGAGACCCACATATGCATGTTGACCACACAGCTGATGGCAGCTTCCACCTCGGTGGAATAATTCTGACAAATCTGGGAGTTCACGGTTAATTGGTTATAAGGAGATAAGCTCAGACAGTGGTGTTGACTAGTTCTGGTGATTACGGACAGCTGAGTGGCTGATTCTGAAGGCTGCGACTGGACAAGAGGTTGGAGGGTGGTCAAAAGCTGGGGCAACGTGCATGCCTGGGTCTATTCCCTCCAAGCACTGTTGAAGCAGAAACAGATTCACAGGATTGGCAAGTGAGTTTTTAGACAGATTTGCAGGACCAGCAGTTGAGGATTTTTAATCATGATATTTGAGAGAAAAATCTTTGCTTTTTTTGCGGCACCTGATGGCTGAAACCTGCCCACCTTCCAATGCTCTATTTATAGTTAGAAATCAGTCTATTTTTGTGATGCTGTTTATGCTTAATATGACAGCACGTGAGAGGAAGCGTTGGTTCTATGTCACTGCCAGAAGCATTTCTCTGGAGTTTGGTGGTCCTCACTGGTAACCTCCAAGGAATGAAATTTCAGTGGGATGCTATTTAAGTTGGCCAGATATTAAATAGTGTTCATATAACATACCAGCAAATTTAAAACATCGGCCTTTATAACTGAAAGTAAAATTTGGTAATTCTCAATGGATTAGAAAATATTAGACTGTATTCCAAAGAAGTTATATAATTATGCTGATCACATTTTATATTCTTATAATTTTATTGGCTTATAAATTATTTCATGTATTTTCTTCAATAAAATTATTTAATTGGGAAAAATTATAGTGGATAAAGATACAATTTAGCTCATTTTATGCATTTTGGCATATTATTTCATGGTGAAATTATAAATTACAATGAATGAGGTCATATAAGTGGCAGTGGAAAATAAAATGCATCAATATACATATATTTTTAATAGGATTCAGCAGTTTTCAGAACACAAAAGCAATGCGAAGCAGAGGCTTTTTATAAATATTGAAAAACAGCATTCAGGGAACCATGTTTCTAAAATAGTGTTTTGCTACTTTTTTCTATAATTTCATTATGAAAACTTCTCTTGTGTTTAGTTTGTAATTTGTATCCTAAGAATTGGATTCCATTGTATTTTAAATACACAAAAACAAAAAACCCAAGGCAGTGTTTCGTTTTTTTATTTTTTAAAAATTAATTAATAGATTATAATTGGAGGATCTATTTCTGCTTTATTGACTATGCCAAAGCCTTTGACTGTGTGGAAAATTCTGAAAGAGATGGGCATACCAGACCACCTTGCCTGCCTCTTGAGAAATCTGTATGCAGGTCAGGAGGCAACAGTTAGAACTGGACATTGAACAACAGACTGGTTCCAAATAGGACAAGGAGTGCATCAAAGCGGTATATTGTCACCCTGCTTATTTAACTAGTATGCAGAGTACATCATGAGAAACGCTGGGCTGGATGAAGCACAAGCTGGAATCAAGATTACCAGGAGAAATATCAATAACCTCAGATATGCAGATGACACCACCCTTATGGCAGAAAATGAAGAAGAACTAAAGAGCCTCTTGATAAAAGTGAAAGTTGAGAGTGAAAAAGTTGGCTTAAAACTCAACATTCAGAAAACTAAGATCATGGCATCTGGTCCCATTACTTCATGGCAGATAGATGGGGAAACAGTGGAAAGAGTGGCTGACTTTATTTTTCTGGGCTCCAAAATCACTGCAGATGGTGATTGCAGCCATGAAATTAAAAGACACTTACTCCTTGGAAGGAAAGTTATGACCAACCTAGACAGCATATTTAAAAGCAGAGACATTACTTTGTCAACAAAGGTCCGCCTAGTCAAGGCTATAGTTTTTCCAGTAGTAATGTATGGATGTGAGAGCTGGACTATAAAGAAAGCTGAGCACCGAAGAATTGATGCTTTTGAACTGTGGTGTTGGAGAAGACTCTTGAGAGTCCCTTGGACTGCAAGGAGATCCAGCCAGTCCATCCTAAAGGAGATCAGTCCTGGGTGTTCATTGGAAGGACTGGTGCTGAAGCTGAAACTCAAATACTTTGGCCACCTGATGTGAAGAGCTGACTCATTTGAAAAGACTGTGATGCTGGGAAGGATTGAGGACAGTAAAAGGGGACGACAGAGGAGGAGATGGCTGGATGTCATCATTGCCTCAATGGCCATGGGTTTGGGTAAATGCAGGGAGTTGGTGAGGGACAGGGAGGCCTGGCATGCTGTGGTTCATGGGGTCGCAAAGAGTCGGCACAACTGAGTGACTGAACTGAACTGAATTGAAGGATAATTACTTTACAATATTGTTATGGTTTTTGCCATGCATCAACATGAATCAACCCCAGATGCACATGTGTGCCCTCATCCTGAACCCCCCTCCAAATTCCCTCCCATTCTATCCTTCTGGGTCTCCCAGAGCAGCAGCGGTGAGTGCCCTGCTTCATGCATCAAACTTGCACTGGTGATCTATTTCATATATGGTAATATACATGTTTCAATGCTGTTCTCTGAAATAATCTCATGCTCACCTTGTCTCATAGAGTCTGAAAGTCTGTTCTTTACATCTGTGTCTCTTTTGCTCCCTTGCATAAAGGATCATCATTACCATCTTTCTAAATTCCATATACATGCATTAATATACTGTATTGAGGTTTCTCTTTCTGACTTACTTCACTCTGTATAATAGGCTATAGCTTAGAACTGACTCAAACACGGTCCTTTATATAGCTGAGTAATAGTCCATTGTGTATATATACCACAACTTCCTTATCCATCCATCTGCCAATAGACATCTGGGTTGCTTCTAATGTCCCAACTATTGTAAATAGTACTGCAATGAATATTGGGACACACGTGTCTCTTTCAAATCTGGTTTCCTCAGTGCGTATGCCCAGCAGTGGGATTGCTGTGTGCACCTCAGACTAGCATTTTTTGCTCTAGCTGTATTAACCTGGTTTCCAAAGCATTTTGCCCTGTTCCTCATCATCTTTGCAACTATTCTTTCCTTGTGACTATTCTGGCAAAGAGCATGGTGCCTGGAAAAATAATTTCCCTGAAATTTATTTATTTTCTGAATAAAATCTTTCCTATTGGCCAAAATATTAACTTGTGTCTTCTCAAATTGCCTCACATATAATGTCACCTCTCTCTTTCTTCCATTTAATAAACAGAATAGAATAGTAGTTGCCAGTGGCTGGAGGGAGGGAGAAATAGGGTGTTGTGCATTGGGTATAAAATTTTAGTTAGGCAAGATGAATAAGATCTAGAAATCTGTACAACATAGGATACATAGTTAACAATGTTCTATTGTGGATGTAAAATTTTGGGGAAAGGGTAGATCTCATGTTTTATGTTCTCCAAACACAAAAACAATAGCATAATGACAAATCAATAACATAACAACAAAAGCTCAAAATAATCAAAGAAACACTTTGCTTTTGGAGTTGATAGATATGGCTATTAAGTATGCATATGTCAAAACTCATCAAATTTCATATATTAAATACACAGAGTTTTTTAATATCAAGTGTACATCAGTTAAGTTTTTAAATAATTAAATATTAGATGCCAAAGAACCTTTTGATGCTTGAGAACCAAGTGAATCACTCTTGAGTAATTAACACTATAGTCTTGAAGTTATGGTCAGTCTATGTATCTATATTAATATAGTCCCTGATTGTCCCAGGAAAGATTTTGACCATCCTATTTTTAAGAACCATTTTGAAGGTTTCAATGCATATTATTCTATTTGTTTACTAGGCAAATGTACTTTGTTACACTCTGTACAGATGCAAGTGGACTATCATCTCCAGCATCATGCTGCATTTGTTTTTCATTTTGTTTTTGTTTTTAAGATTCATCCTTGTTGTTATAGGAACATTTAATGCATTGCTCTCAGCTTCTGTCCGATGTTGCTTTACACCATGAATAATACTCCAGTGAACTTCTTTGAGGCCCCTTGTGGACTTATATGAAGATTCAGTTTACTTGTCAATTTGAGGCATTGTAAATAGCTTCCCCATTTCATTATTTAATGACTTTGTTGTAGAATTGAATACATATATTGGTTTTGGTCTAATAGGCTAGTCCCAACTTTTTGTCTTATATTTTTTGTAGTTGTAAACTTATGCCTAAGAAGTTTTTTTTTTTAACCCAGTCCTCAGTCACAGATTTTTTTTTTGTCAATAACTTATTTTACTTATGTTACAATTTTACTTTTCATAATTGCATCTTCATTCTTGTCTGCTCTTCATATGCTAATAGATGAGGATCAAGTTTTATTTTCGTTGGTTTGGTTGGTTGGTTTTCTTCTCCATGTTATTTATCATATTCTCAATGGTCACCATAACAATCTTTCTTTACCTGATTATCCATGGAACAACTTTTACCATGTAAGTTCTCATGTCTATACAAAAGTCTAGCTCTGAGATATCTGTATGTTCCATTTTCTTGCCTAATGATTTTCAAGAGACATGATGGTTTTGTGTTTATTATTGACATTATTTGTAAAATGTCAGTATCTGCTAGGGCAAGTCTCATTCACCAGTATTTTCAGTGAAATGTATTCAGTTGCTTGTGGATTTTTATTAATCATTTTACAGTTTTGTGTTACTTGTATTTTAAAATCATTCAAATGCTTTTTTGATTTCATCTCATATATATATATATATACATATACACACACACACACACACATTATGGGAGGATTAGCGACTGCGGTAGTTAAGCTGTCCTATTCATGAGCAAGCATGGTCTCTCCCCAAGTCATTTAACACTCTCTATTGGGATTTAGACTTTTCCTTTATAGAGATGGGAGTGTGTGCATGCACGCTTAGCCGGTTCAGTCCTGTCTGACTCTTTGCCACCCTGTGGACTGTAGCCCGCCAGGCTCCTCTGTCCATAGGATTCTCCAGGCACGACTAATGGAGTGGGCTTTCATTTCCTCCTCCAGGGAACCTTCAGGACCCAGGGACTGAACCTGTGTCTCTTCTGTCCTCTGCATTGTAGGTGGATTCTTTACCCACTGAGCTGCCTGGGAAGCCCCAGAGAGATGGGGGTGCACATGGATGGTTATTTACTTTCGTTGGTCTGTAGACATGGTCAATACCAACTTGTTTCTATATCTCTTCATTGGTGTTTGATGATTGAAAAAAAAAGCGTTGACTTTCTAAAGGCTAATTGTTTCTTTGACAAAACTACTGAATTACATCTAAGTCCCAACAGGTGTGTTGTTAATTATATTCATTTTTCAAGATAGATGCTCACAGGCTGTTTACAAAGAGTGGCATATTTTCTGTTTCCGTTCAGCATGAATCTACTAGTAGTGCTTCTTTTCCTTTTCAGTAGCATTGTCCAGAGCCTCTAGTGCTGCGTCAATAGCAGCACTGGGACTGAGCGCACTTCCCTTGTTCCTGATATTAAACTTATCCGTTGAAAGATTTCCTTAGGAAGTAAAATAGTTATGTTAATTTTGTTTTATAACAAATGTAAATCGAAAAGAGCCCTTTCTGCTCCTAGTGTAGTAAAAGCTTCTCATAATCTGTCTTGTCAGAAATGTAAGTATGTACGCTTAATAACAAATTCAATTGGATTAAACTTATTTAATACTTTTGGTATCTACCTTATTAAATTTCTCATTTTTCTTTGTTGTTTGTTTTTGTTTTTCTTCTGTGGGAATTTGCCTCCAAGGAAAAATGCTTGGCTTATTTTTAATCTTTTCCATTTCTTTCTTTAATTAATTTATTTTTATTGATGTATTTATTTACAGAATTTTTTTTTTATTATTGTTTTTGCCATACATTG
>SRVM01039433.1:0-10491 GCA_007570785.1 Antilocapra americana | reverse complement strand
AGGGCTGCTGGAAGCTCCCAGACCAAAGACTCTTTGTCTCCAGCAATACAGAAATCCAGTTGGTCAAACAACATCAAGAGATAACTCTTGAGGAGAAAGTGCGCTGGAGAGGTTACTGGGCCACTACTATTTCGTTTCTAAACTCCCAGCCCTGTGTGTGCCCAGATCAGTGCCAGCTGTGTGACTTGTGCTCAGAACAAAGCCATCCAAGGCCCAGAACCCAACCCAGGGGAGCTGACAGTTGGGTCTCCGCCCTTGGAAGGTCTCAAAGTGGACTTTACTGAAGTCAGGCCCTAGAGGGGCCATTCGTACTTCCTTGTGGTAGTCTGCGCCTCCTCGGATAGGCTGGAGCCTACCCTGTGGGCACTGAAGGGGCACCAGAAGTGACCAAGGCCCCGTGAAGAGACGGGATCCCGAGATGTGGGCTGCCTCTCTAGACAGGTCTGACAGCGGGCCAGCTGTGGTGTCTCAGGTAACCCAAACTTTACCCTGGACACTGGGAATCAAATGGAAGCTTCACACCGCTGACAGGAAACAGAGCTCAGGGGAAGTTGAAGGCATGAACTCTACCCTCAGGACTACATTAGCTAAACTAATGGTGAGGAGACCAGCTACCTTGGGTCGACATGGTACCCCCAGCCTTACTCCAGCCCGATGCACCCTGAGTTCTCAGGCTAGTCTCCGTTTGAGATCTTCTATGGGAGAACAGCCCCAGTGATGGGAAAACTCAACGGAAACCCCCAACAACTAGCTGAACTGGAGATGTGCCAACAACTCCAGGTCCTGGGGAAACTCTTCCACCATATCACCCGAGAAACCTTAGAAAGTATAGCCATTCCTTTGGGCAGTTGCGTTCATGCCTATTAGCCAGGAGATGAAGTATGAGTTAAAGCCTGGAAAAAAGAACCAAGTCATCCAATTTGGACAGGCCCTCACCCGGTTGTCCTGGCAACCCCTACTGCTCTTAAAGTTACAGGCATCATCCCTTGGATCCACCACACCAGAACCAAAACAGCAGCGGCTTCTTGTAATGAGGATACCTGGAAAATAGTTTGGGACCCCGGAAATCCGTTCAAGGTCTGGTTCCAAAAACAATGGCCCTCACCCACAAAAGACGCTGAGCCCTGTTCTACTCACTCCAGAAGCTGACTAGACCTCCAATGGCAGAAGCCTGAGGATTCTCCAGCCTTGCTCCAGTCACACTCTGGCAGCTGGCTGGTCAAACACAGTGGAAGCTTGATCTGGCTATCAGGATCAATGAATGTTTATTGTCAACCCTGGCCCCTATCCGTGATTGTATTATTGCTGTGCTCTTCACTGCAGGACTAGCTTCAGTCACAGCCCAGGACTGGGAGTTGGGTCTGAAGCTGCGGTCAGCTGTCTGTTATTTCACCGAAATGGGTAGCCTCATTCTAATTACATGTTTCTTATGATCGATTGTCCCTACTATCTAAATTGCTCACCGTATACCTGATCCCCCTTCATGAATCTAGGAAAATGGTACAAAAGACTTTATTTTCAGGGCAGCTATGGAAAAATAGATGTAGAGAACAGACTAATGGACATGGGGAGAGGGGAGGAGAGGGTGAGATGTATGGAGGGAGTAACTTGGAAACTTACATTACCACGTGTAAAATAGGTAGCCAGTGGGAATTTCCTGAATGACTCAGGAAACTCAAACAGGGGCTCTGTATCAACTAACGGGTGCAAAGGGGAAGGGAGATGGGAGGAATGTTCAAGAGGGAGGGGATATATGTATACCTATGGCTGATTCATGTTGAGGTTTGACAGAGAATAGAATTCTGTAAATCAATTATCCTTCAATTAAAAATAAAATTTTAACATATTTAAAAAATTTTTTCACTAATTTTGTTTTTCAAATGCACTCTAAGGTCTTTACTTACTTGGTGACAGAAATACTAATTGGTTTTTTGACAGGAATTGAATAAACATGTACCAGTCATGGGAGACTATAACCTAAACTCTGATACTTAGAAACATCAATGTGTGATAAACTGGTGTGACATACAAAATAAACATGACTAATTGCAAATCATAAACTGATCTGTTAATTAATGTGACATTAAAAGTATTAAGTGGACGTCAAGATTTCTGAAACATTAATATATCACATTTAAAGAAAATGACATATTTAAAAAGTGATTTTTTTAAATCAAATTATACAACTATAAAATTAGAAAATATTTACAAATCAGAGAACAGGACACACTATGCTTTTATGCCTGAGAGCTGCCAACTCAAACCCGTTTCTTAAGTTACTTTTGGAAAATGGTCTGACCCAAACCAGCCAACGATGGATGTTTTCAGGTGGAAACAATGTCTTTGTTAAGCATTTTATAAATTCCCGAGTTAGAGAAGGTATTTCTACTGCTTCCTGGGAGCTCAGATGGTAGACATCCTGCCCACAATGCAGGAGACCAGGGTTTGATCCCTTGGTCGGAAAGACCCCCTTGAGAAGGAAATGGCTACCCACTACACTGTTCTTGGCTGGAGACTTCCGTGGATAGATGAGCCTGGCTGGCTACAGTCCATGGCATTGCAAAGAGTCAGACATGACTGATGGACTAAGCACACAACTGTCCACTGTATACACTGTTTCTATAAACAATCATCCCTATAGATTTATTTTGATCAGTCATGGAGGTGCTGCTGGCACACACATAGTATCGCTAACAATGTATGATTTCTGTAAGGTACTCCATGATTTCACATATATCTCTGCAATTCCAGTCACTAGTTACACTAAACATCGGGTTTCATATCGCTTGGATTCTACAACAATCACTCTCACAAAAATGACACTGTGATTTCCTTGGTGGTCCAGTGACAAAGACACCTTGCTCTCCATGTTAGCTGTGATGAGGACAAGCGTTGGGGTGGGAGGTCGGGATTCGGGGAGGTGCCTAGGTGTGCTCCCTAGTCAGGGAACTAGGTCCCATATGCCACAAATAAGATCCAGTACTGCCAAATTGCCGGGGTCCAGCCCCAGCGGGTCGGGGATCTTGAGGGATGAGTGGTGTCGGTGGAAGAACGGAGCTGAGTTGATGTGCGGTGATGAAGCAGTCTCTTTATTGGTGTTAGTTGTGTGGGGTGATGGAGAAGTCTCTCTCCTTATTTTTGTTAGTTTACAGGTTTATAGCCAAGAAACATTCCCCATTACATCACAAGTATTCTATACAATCTTTTGTTTTCTGCCTACCATCAACAACTTCAACATTAAACTCATTTTCCTTGCAAAAGGTCGGATTTCTGCATAATTATACTTAACAATAGTATGTTTACCATTTGAATGTCTCCAGCATACTTTGGATAAGTACATCAATCTAAGTAGAAAGGTTACTTTTCTCTTACTAGGTTCCACTATGTAGAAGCTAGAATGAAGGGCTTAAGCTTGAAACTTTTATTCTATTAACTTATTTTGGTTCTTACAAGGAAAGAGAAAAGAGGACAAAGAGACAGTTTAGCAGCACTGCTTTAACAATGGAACCCTATTAGCCTTACAACTACTAAAATGGATTCCTATGTCTACATTATCCTAAAGCAATCAATATCTCCAGCTATGCTGGCCACAGTTAAGAGCATTCCTAAGTCCCATTCCAGCCTGGTTTTTTCAAGGAAGGGCGCCTCCTCTGTGGAGTGGTCAGGGGAGTGGGAGGTGAAAAGGTGACCCAAGTACTAGCCCTTCTGGTGGTGGCTTTGCCATGACCCCCAGAGAACTCTTGGTCAACTCCCCAGTAACTAGTAGGAGGTATAGTAATTTATTTAAATGTCCCTTATTCCTCCTTAGTCCTCGGGAAAGGAAATCTGCCTTCCCAGATCCTCTGAGGGAATTATCTCAGGATGAATTCTTTCCAACTGGGACTGACCTACTGAGATGAGCCAATGTTCTGAGCATGGACAGAACTCCCAAGAAAAATACCACGGGGTGCCTAGCCCGGGATGCCCTGATCAAGAAAGTCAGCTTTGCAATTTCTTTCTTAGTCTCGTGACCTTGTCATCCGAGCAAGGGGGCATCCTGATGGCTCCCAGCACCAAATAAATAGATATTTTTCAAAAAGAATTACACTAAGATACATTAGAAGGCATTGGGAACTGACATCTGGTACCTCCTAATCTCTCTTTAATAGCTCCATTTAAGTTTTGAATTATTCCTCCTTCCAGTGTTTCTTTGGCACTGGATTCCTTTCACCAAGAAGACTTCCTTTTTGCTGTATGGTCACCAACCCAGACTCCCTGAAGCACCTGTTTCTTGCAGATTCTCGCCCTCAGGCTGAAACAGAAAATCCTCACTTGATGTCCTTGCATTGCCCAGATACTGGGTTCAGGATGCTGGTCACGGCAAGCTGCTCCTGGGACAGGGAGGGAGGCAGCCAGACTCCTAGGTCTGGGTTTGTGATTCTGTACCTCACGTCCCCACAGACCTGTGATTATCTTTATATCTGTAGCTGTGATGTGAGACAGGCTTGGGGAACTGAGATTGTTCGGGAAAACCTTTATTACTCAGTTCAGTAATGATAAAACAACAATTAAAAGTTTGTACTGATCATCTCCAAGGTACTATTGAAATGCTTGAGGAAGATTCTATTCCCTTTGGTCCCTGGAGACAGGCAGGGACTCACATGGAAGCAGGAGTAAATACTGAGGCCTAACAAAGGGAGGGAATTTCATGTGTCTGCTTGTATAGTGTGTATTCATGAGAAGTGTTTCTACCAAAAACGAGTTGTTTCCTATTGTTGAGACCACTGAATGGTGCCTCCATTTAGATCATGAGTACAGAAATGGAGCCGAAGCACCTGAGAGAGAGTCTCAAGAGTTTCTCCATCTGTCATTTTACATAGCTGAAATTTTTATACCTCATTGTCTGAAATATGATAGAACTTCTCAAAAAGTATCTTGGGGCAAATAGCCCCTCTTTAAACAGTTAGGGCTCAATGTCTGATAGAAACGCCCACATAATTTCCAATCTGGTCTGCAATAGTTGGTACACCTTAGTGCCAACTCCCTAGAGAACATTCTGTTAGTTCTTAGGACCAAAGTCATATTCAGAACTAGAGGTTCCAGCAGGGAACTGTGAGATGTGAACTACTGTTAATTTCATCATGAAAATCAGTATCAGTATCCTCTCTTTAGAATTTGTCCCCACTCACAGACACCTAAGAAAGATATTTTCTTTTCATTTTGTTCACACCCCAAAGCATGTGGGACCTTAGTTCCCCGGATAAGAATGGAAACACAATTTTGCATCGGAAGGTGGGGTCTTAACCATTGGTCTGCCAGGGAAGCTCCTAAATGCATTTTCTTTAATAAGTAATTTATTAACTTGACATACATTTTCCTTGTATTGTAATGATGAATGCCTTCTGTGTAAGAAATTATTAAATCTTAAATTCAGAGATCTTAGCTCCCCCACCAGGGATTAAACCACATACCCTGCAGTGGAAGCACAGAATGATAACCATTGGACTACCAGGGATGTTGCTAACATCACATTTTAGGAGAAACGTGTACTCTCTTGGGATACGATTGTCTATGGGCCTCTCACTGTTTTTCCTGTCTTGTGTTAGCTCTTCTCCAGATTATCCTTTCAAGGACTGGGTGAAGAGGAGGAGGTTAGCAAAGAAAGCCAACAGTGGGGGAGGGTGTTTGGGAAGCTACGTGCAGAGCAGTCGATGTGATCCACGCACCCCATTTGCCCAGTTTCGTGCCCAGGTTTAGCACAAAAAGTCCTGCTTCTTGGAAATTTGTTCACTCCCAGAAGAAGCAGGGCAACTGGTTGCTTCAGCAGCAGCAGCAGCAGCAACAGTCAACAGAGGCAATCTGTGTATCAACAGATTCTGGCAGGAGTAAATGTATGTCATTTCTGTGGTTACGTTACAAAAGACACTGCGGATTCCAGTCTCCCTCTTTCTATCAGGAATCATTTCCTAAGAGAAAAGCCAGCTGGCCTGTTGTAAGCAGGTCTCTGGTTACAATTACTGAGGCTCCCCCCCAGCATATCATCTGACTGATTACATTCTACTCTTCATCCCCGAGGAGACACCCATCTTCACACATTCACAAAAAGGGCTTTTGAATTTTCCCTGTTTTTCAACTTGCTGTAAACATGTCGGCTTCCCACAGAGGCAGCTCTCTAAATTTTTCTCTTTTGCCTTAACTGTGATCACTCACTCACCTGGAGCCAGACATCCTGGCATGTGAAATCAAGTGGTCCTGAGAAAGCATCACTACAAACAAAGCTAGTGGAGGTGATGGAATTCCAATGGAGCTATTTCAAATCCTAAAAGATGATGCTGTGAAAGTGCTGCACTCAATATGCCAGCAAATTTGGAAAACTCAGCAATGGCCACAGAACTGGAAAAGGTCAGTTTTCCTTCCTATCCAAAGGAAAGGAAATGCCAAAGAATGCTCAAACTACCGCACAATTGCAATCATCTCACATGCTAGGAAAGTAATGTTCAAAATTCTCCAGCCAGGCTTCAGCAATACATGAACAGTGAACTTCCAGATGTTCAAGCTGGTTTTAGGAAAGGCAGAGGAACCAGAGATCCAATTGCCAACATCCGCTGGATTATCAAAAAAGCAAGAGAATTCCAGAAAAACATCTACTTCTGCTTTGTTGACTATGCCAAAGCCTTTGACTGGGTGGATCACAATAAACTGGAAAATTGTTAAAGAGTTGGGAATACCGGATCATCTGACATGTCTCTTGAGAAACCTGTATGCAGGTCAGGAAGCAACAAGTAGAACTTGACATGGAGCAACAGACTGGTTCCAAATAGGAAAAGGAGTGCGTCACGCTGTATATTGTCACCCTGCTTATTTAACTTATATGCAGAGTACATCATGAGAAACTCTGGGCTGGAAGAAGCACAAGCTGGAATCAAGATGGCTGGGAGAAAAATCAATAAGCTCAGATATGCAGACGACAGCACCCTCATGGCAGAAAGAGAAGACCAACTAAAAAGCCTCTTGATGAAAGTGAAAGAGGAGAGTGAACAAGTTGGCTGAAGGTTCACCATTAAGAACACTAAGATCATGGCCTCTGGTCTCATCACTTCATGGGAAATAGATGGGGGAACAGTGTCAGACTTTGTTTTGGGGGCACCAAAATCACTGTAGATAGGGACTGCAGCCATGAAATCAAAAGACTCTACTCCTTGGAAGGGAACTTATGGCCAACCTGAATAACATATTGAAAAGCAAAGACATTACTTTGCCAACAAAGGTCCATCTAGTCAAGGCTATGGTTTTTCCAGTGATCATGTACCGATGTGAGAGTCAGACAGTGAAAAAGGCTGAGTGCCAAAGAATTGATGCTTTTGAACTGTGGTGTTGGAGAAGACTCTTGAGAGTCCCTTGGATTGCATCAAGATCCACCCAGTCCAACCTAAAGGAGATCAGTCCTGGGTGTTCACTGGAAGGACTGATGTTGCAACTGACACTCCAATACTTTGGCCACCTCAAGAGAAAAGTTGACTCATTGGAAAAGACCCTAAGGCTGGGAAGGTTTGAGGGCAGGAGGAGAAGGGGATGACAGAGGATGAGATGGCTGGATAGCATCACTGACTCGATGAACATGGGTTTGGGTGGACTCTGGGAGTTGGTGATGGACAGGGAAGTGTGGCATGTTGTGATTCACGGGGTCACAAAGAGTCAGACACGACTGAGCGACTAAACTAAACTGAACTGTGTGAAACGCTTAGAACAGGCAGGAAGCAGCTCTGCTCCATAGGAAATCACAGAGATTTAAAGGCATCAAAAGGCAGAGAAGGAAACACAGCTGGACAGAAAGAAGATCAGGCCCAAAATTGACAGGGGCAGGGGTGGGGTAGGCGAGGAAATTCCAAGAGAAAAAAAACTTACATTCCAAGAGTAGTTAACAAATTTCCACCATCTGGGGACCAAAGCCTCCCAAAATCTCTCTCTTTTTTTTTTTTTTCAGTATTTATTTCGTTTTGGCTATACTAGGATTTTGCTGATGCACTTGGGCTTTCTCTGCTGTGATTAGGAGGAGCTACTGTCTTGTTGTGGATCTCTGGCTCTGAGGAACCGGTTCAGTCGTTGTATTAATACCTGGCAGGCTCTGGAGCAGGTGGGCTTCAGTAGATGTGGCACAGTAGCTTAGTTGCTTCAAGGCGTGTGGGATCTGCCCTGACCAGGGATGGAACCCATGTCCCCTGTACTGACAGGCAGATTTCTCACCCCTGGAGCATCAGGCTAGTCCCTAAATTCTTTTTTTTTTTTTTTTTGTAACCAAAACTTTTAATCCCAAGGATTCTCACAAAACATATTACAAATGACAGTATGAAAAAAGAATCTTGCACAGTAATTCAGTTCAGCTCTACAATGTACCCTTAAACTGGCAGGACATTTGGTATCTTGAATAGTCTCAGATTTCCAAATAAAGAGTGTTACAAAGAGCTATGTATTCATATACATCAATCACAGAAGGAACTTACAACCTAAAGGAAAGGTAAACTAACTTCCTTAAGATTCTATACCAACTGGACAGATAACCTTTTGTCCAGTGTGAAGACTAATGGGATTTTTAAACCTCTAATCTAGTTTAAAGGTGCAGCTTTAATTTTTCCAGCTGGCTTTTGAGTTCACAGCAGCTTTTAAAAACTGCTTAACTACAGCTGCATACCGTATCCCAGCTATGTTGAAAAAAAAAATCTTCCAATTTTTGCCAGTGTTTATTTCCATAATGTTAAAAGTCGCCTTTAGCTGGCCAGGAGTTAGAAGTTTATTATCAGTGTATGCAAGACTAAAATTCAAAGCAAATTAAATTCTGCTTAAGGGAACATTGTAAAGTAACAATTCTTGATATTACATGCCTCATATGATCCATTTCAAACCATAGAGAATTACACCTTTGTGTCACTGTTCCAACAGACAAACAAATGTGAACAGCTAAAACATCTTAAAAATGCACCAAGCTTATGAAGTCTCAAACAAAACTTGAATTTTCTGTACATACTCCTGTCAAATGAAGTTATTTCCTGTACACCACTCCTCTTGCAAACTGGTCTTCTATTTCCTTTCATTTGACCTAGATCGGCTACGAGACCTAGAGAAAGATAGGGCCGGCTTGTGATTTCTCTCCCGGGACAGTGATCTCTCTCTTCTCCTGTCTCTAGAAAGGGACCTGCTCCGGCTTCGGGAGAAGCTTCTCCGTCTTGGAGATCTGCGTCGAGGTGGAGGACTCCTCCTCCGATAATCATCTCGAGGACGACGACCCCAGGAAGGAGGTGGGCCTCTATTTCGATCTCTCTTTCCGCCGTTTGATAGTTCCACTCTTACTCGGCAGCCACACAGTGTTCTCCCATCTAGCTCTCTGACAGCATCAGCTGCGTCTCGGGGATCTTCAAATTCAACAAAAGCAAAGCCGGGAGGGTTTCTAGCAACCCACACACTTTGGAGTGGTCCATAATAGCCAAAAACTCGTTCCAATTCAGTCTTGTTACCATTGTTTCCAAGATTACCTACATAAACTTTACAGTCCAATGGACAGGAATATATGATGCATTTCGAGATCTTGGGTTAGAAAAGCGGAGGTTCAAATCCACAGAACCTGGGCTAGGTCTTCCCAGTCCCCTCCCGCTCGGCGTTCCTCGATGCTCTCACACACCCAGCGTCCACGAAATGGCCCCTAAATTCTTTATTAGACAGCGCTGAAACCTCAATCTTTCCTTTATGCCCTTTGATTTTTTTTCCCCTCTGATTTTTGTTGTTACCTTGGAATACCTCATTTGTTGTGTTATTAAAAAATATTCTGTTGTGTTTATCTTCTATTTTATTGTTCAAAATAATGTCTAAGTCTCTCTTTAGCTAAGCTTCTTTGGTTACCTTGTAGCTATTTTGCTTCATTTATTTTGAAGTTGCACTAGTCTATACAGTGATAACTTCATCTGTAATTTGGCAGAATTACAAATTTACACATTGGAATTACAGAAATCTGTAGCTTCCCTCTATTTATGATTTTTCTTTTTAAATTCAAAATTATGTGGCTCTCCTAGATACGGCTGAGACTTATATTTGAAATATCCATGTTTGTTGTGAGTTTGATTTGTTCTGACTTTGCAGTCACTAAAGTCCTTATGTCACCACATCATCAAAGGAAAAATTGTGATTTTCAGACTTTATGTGCTTCAGTAAATGTTTACAGTTTCTTCACATAGGTCTGGAAATGTGTTCTTAATAGATGTCATGGTATATTTGTTAATAAAATGTAGACTGTTTCTCATATGGTGTTTTTGATCATTCTTACTGCCGGGAGCCGTCAGGATGCCCCCCTGCTCGGATGACAAGGTCACGAGACTAAGAAAGTATTTGCAAAGCTGATTTTCTTTATCGGAGCATCCTAGGCAAGGCCCCTCCTGGTATTTTTCTTGGGAAGCTCTGTTTATGCTCTGAACATTAGCTCATCTCAGTAGGTTAGTCTCAGTTAGAAAAAATTCATCCTGAGAT
>ML663967.1:2982-21209 GCA_007570785.1 Antilocapra americana | reverse complement strand
TATGATTCCCTCTTTTCTCCCCCTGGCCACTTCTGTCTCATTCCTCCCTCCTCTCTTTTCAGTATAGCTCTGTGAACACCTCTGAGGGATTGATACTGTGGAGGGCACATAGGGAAGGATCACTAACTAGCTCACTCTCTCACTATTTGATTCCTCTCTTCTCCTTCTGCTCACCTCTTTCTCTCTCCTCACTCTCCTCCACTCCATGTAACTTTGTGTACCTCTCTTGTTGTCACTCACTGTGGAGATACATGTCATCATTAAACTAGATCGTCTACCATAGGCACTGTGTAGAATGAAGAATCCTGAGTCTACAGTAAGAATAAGGCTGAAAACCAAGGAGAGGAGGCCTAAGCCCAAATCCTGATAATATGAGAGAACTCCTGAATCCAGGAGTTTAATAACTGATAGGAGCTCATCAATAACCTCCATACCAAGAGCAAAACCAAGCACCATCTAAGGGACAACAACTTCCAGAGTAAGATATAGGATGCAGATTTTCCAGCAACACAGGAACATAGTCTGAAGCATCCCATAGTCACACCAAGCACACTGACATCTCAAAACTATTTACTGGACACTTCGCTGCTCGTTAGAGAGAAGAAATCCAGAGGCACCCACCAGGACACCAACACAAGCTTTCCCAACCAGGAAACTTTGACAACCCACCCATCCAACCCCACCTATAGTGAAGAACCTCCACAATAAAGAGGTCACACAGCAATATAAAAAGGATGAAAAGGCAGAGAAATATCCAGCAGGTAAAGGAACAGGATAAATGCCCTCCACAAAATACAAAAGAGGAGGAGATAGGAAATTGACCTGATAAAGCATTCTGAATAATGATAGTGAAAGTGGTGTAAAATCTTGAAAACTAATTGGAGTTACAGTTAAATAATCTTGAGACAAGGATTGAGAAGGTGCAAGAAAGTTTTAACAAGGACTTAGAAGAAATGAAAGAGTCAAAATGCAATGAATAATGAAATAAATGAGATAAAAATCACCCTGGAGGGAACTAATTGTAGAATAACAGATATAGAAGACAGGATAAGTGCGGTAGAAGACAGAATGGTAGAAATAAATGAAACAGAGAAGAAAAATGAAAGAAAAATTGAAAGAAGTGAGGAAGATGTCAGAGACCTCTGGGACAATGTTAAATGCACCAACATTCGAATCATGGGAGCCCGAGATGAAGAAGACAAAAAGAAAGACCATCCGAAAATACTTGAGGAGATAGTAGCTGAAAACTTCCCTGCAATGGGAAAGGAAATAATCACTCAAGTGCAAGAAAACCAGAGAGTCCCAAGCAGGGTGAATCCAAGGAAAAACACACCAAGGCACATAACAATCAAATTAACAGAGACCGAACACAAAAAACAAATATTAAAAGTAGTAAGCTACAAACAACAAATAACATGCAAGGAGATTTCTCATAAGGATAACAGCTGATCTCTCAATAGAATTCTTCAGGACAGAAGGGAATGGAAGGTCATACTTAAAATCATAGAAGAAAGTAATCTACTGCCCCAATTACTAGTTCTCATTCAAATTTGAAGGAGAAAGCAAAAGCTTTGCAGACAAGCAAACGCTAAGGGAATTCAGCAACACCACACCAGCACTCCAACAAACGCTTAAAAGTCTTCCCTAGACAGGAAACAGGGATAGGGTGTATAAACTTGAACCCAAAACAATAAAGTAAATAGCAGTGTAATCATACTTATCAATAGTTCCCTTAAATGTAAACGGGTTGAATACCCCAACCAAAAGACAAAAATTGGCTGATTGGATACAATAACAAGACCCCTATATATGTTGTCTACAAGAGACCCATCAGAAGCCTAGTGACACATATCGACTGAAAGTTAATTGCTGGAAAAAGATATTCCATGGAAATAGGGACCAAAAGAAAGCACAGGGAGCAATATTCATATCAGATAAATTAGACTTTAAAGTAATGCTGTGAAAAGAGACAAAGATGGTTCAACGTCAATTAATTATGTTAAGTGTTTTAACATGTCTAATAGAGAACTTTGCTAATAAGAGCTTTGCTATTAGTGAGTCAAGCCACGACTCATTTATATGCATGCATACTGTTCTTTAAGGCATATTCCAATTATGAGTTCATATAACCTCATATTTGGGATTTCACTTTCTTGATGAGTACTTCCTGACTTATAAAAACGAAGATAGCAGTATTTTGGAAGTCACATCATTTTACTAGGGCATTTCTATCTATTTTTTGACTCTATCAATTGTGATAGATAACTTCCTGCCACTAAATATGGCCAACTTTATGGTATTTCCTTCTGCCTTGCCAGAGGCACTATTGTAAGTGTAAAGGCAGATACCATACAGAAGCACATTCTTTGCTAATATTCTTTTAAGTTGTTGCATCTATACGTTTGAACAGGCTACTAATATTCACCATTATAATTGTGTTATAGTTAAGTTCCCCTTTCCTACTTGGTTATCTTTACATTACATATTGAGGTGCTTCTAAATCATACAATGGACCAGTTACACCCAATTGGTATATGCAGGGAATATACTCAATAGTAATATAATGGCCTTCTCTGAAGTGCACATGGAACATCCTCCAGGATAGATCACATCCTGATCCATAAAACTAGCGGTTGTAAATTCAAAAAGAGAAATAAAGAACTTTAATCATCTTTTCCATCACAATGAAGTAAAATTATATGTTAACTGCAGAAAAAAAAAACATATTAATCTCAACATATGGAGCCTAAACCCCACATATCTGAATAACCAACAGATCACAGTAGAAATCAACTTTTCAGAATAGTTAATTGTAAAAAGTATAAGTGGTCAGAACTGTTAGAGAAGAAGGATGTCTAATGAAAGGATTCAGGTTTTTGTACTACAAAAGAACTATATTCTACCGCAATCTCCACAGAGTGCACAATGGACAACGTTTTTATTATTGCTCTTCCTACTTACTGTCTGCCTTAATCAGCTGTTTCCTCTGACCTTTGGACCACTGGAAATTTCCACGAGACCACCCATACCCACATACTACCTATCAGAGTTGGAAAGTGTTAGTTGCTCAGTGGTGGCCAATACTTTGCCATGTCATGGAATGTGGCCTACCAGTCTCCTCTGTCCATGGAATTGAGAAAGTCATTTCCTAGGCAGGTTGATAAGGAGTCCAGGGGTCCCTAAGGAGAGAAGAGGCTGGAATGTTCATGCAGGAAGAAAGTACACACTCCCCCCCCCACCTCTACATTCCTTAGGATTATACAACAATGCAATAAAGTACCTGGTTTGAGGACAGTATTTGGGAAAAAAAACCTTCTGTCTAATCCAGTTATCTTAAAATACACATTATGGGAGTATGTCTAATGAGGTCTCTATGAATTCCAGATGTACTTTGGATTTATTTAATAACTAACTTGAAAGTGCATGACTCCATTGTTAACACTAGCAAGGGGGTATTCTTTCTGCCCTCCCTCTGATGTTTGTGTCAGAAACTTTATTCCTTTTATGCTTTAATAAAAGTCTATTGCACAGAATCTCTGAGAGATCAAGCCTGTCTCTGGCCCCGACTGAATTCTTCTCCTCCTGAGGCCAAGATCCTTAGCATCTTTTCATGGTTCAGCAACAAGCTTTCAGAATTTCCCAGGCAAGAATGTAGGAATTGGTAGCAATTTACTTCACAGTAAAATAACTTGAGATATAGCTACTCCGAGTGTAGCATGTACTTCAATGACAATGAGGATACCATGTATTCCAATGGCTGAACACCTTACTCAACCTCCAATGTTCTGGGCCTAGTTTTCCTATTGAAGGATCCCTAAAGGCTGATACAACTAATCCACGTGGTAAGGTCAATCTTCTCTAAAATGCAGGCCCTATTACAAAGGGAAGTGCATAGAATTTGAAACATAGGTGCAAGAAGGCTTCTAAGAGCAAAATCGCCAAGTGATTGGTAAAGAAAATATCTAAGTATGAAAGAACCTAGAGGCTCCAGGTCAAAGTCTTGATTATGAAGCTTGAAGACAGAAGAAGAATTAGAAGACAGAGCTTTGCAGGCCCACATTCCTTCCATATTTCAACTCATACAGCTTAAATAATATCAGTTGTATTCAATGTCATCTGCGGGATAAAAGATTAAAGCTTAGCATCTGGCAACTATGTATATTCTATGTATATGTGAAGAGATAGACTTACAAGGGAAGTTGTTTGTTTCAGTCCAGAACATGATTCCAAGGAGGATTCTTCAGATTATGTCCACCTGAGGAAATTAGAAAACTCACAAGCTACTGCTAGGCTTGCATTTCCCTAAGGCTGGTCATGGGACTAAACTAAGAATCCTGATATTATTTGTACGCCACTATTATCTTTGTCATTGTTATCAATATTTCCTTTTTGTTCTTCTCAGCAGTAGTAGTAGAAGTAGCATAACTGCTATTGATTGAACTCTGATATGGGAAAATTTTCTCATAGTATTCTAGGACCTTAAAAATCTAGAGGTAGATTTTTTTTGTAACTATATTAAAGAAAAGTGGTATATAATTAATGATTAGACTTGTGACCCTATCTGTGACTAGACATCATATACAGCCAATCTATGTTTAACTAGATCTGGAATTCCAAAGTGGTATAAATTAATATGCTGAAGCATTTCATACTATATTAAGCCTTAATCTATAAAGAGGAGTTAATAGGAAATTATTGTAATGAATGTATGCAATACATATGAATTCATAGACCCCAGATGTAATGTAGATGTTGATACATTTTTCTCAGCATCTGGATATTTCTGGAAGCTTTGAATACGAAAATACCTCTGAGTTAGGAATTTAAATAACAGTTAGGATTTGTCAGGAGACGGTGGGAAAAAGGGAAGTACAACTCACATAAAAAAAGAAGAACACTGTCAAGGCACAGAATAGGGAAAAAATAGACATGGAGACTAAAGGTACCTGAAAGGCAGTTTATGTGCGGACATGTGTTGTGGGTTGGGAATGTAAAACATTAGAGCATATAGGTTGAGAAAGTAATCAGAAATGATAATCGGGATTATGATAGTTTCTGGTGTCTCTTCAGTGGAGGAAATTTATTAAGTAACACAAGTTCAGGACTCTCTCTGCTTTGGAGACTAGGAATGCCTTATTTACAACTTATCTGGAATTATCAGTACAAGTAGAAGAGACTGACACTTGTCCTATTCCTACTGATGGATATAATAGTAACTGTAGCTTCAGGGTAGCAAACAAGTGGTATTTACTCTGGCAACCATCCTTCCCTTGAATATTCCATGTAGGCCCAGGGTAAATGATGGAGTGGGTGATAGGACCTAGTGAGGAAACACATTGGAGCCGTCCTGGAAACACAGAATCTCCACTCATAATACCTCACATTTCTAGCCGCAATTGCATTATGTATTTCTTTTCTACAACTTTACAGAGCAGGAATTTCCCTCCAACAAGCCCCTGTATGAGTTGATCATACTTGTTTTTAAGCCACCTCAAAAATGCTCTTCCTTCACCTACACCAGATAGACATTCAGCTTTTCAGCTGACTTCTGCATTTTCTGACCCCATGATCTGCCACATGCCAGTCCTCCATGTCCGTCACCAATACACGGAGTTTAGTCATATCAATGTCTATAGAGTCAATGATGCCATCCAACCATCTCATCCATTATCATCTGCTTCTCTTCATATATTCAATCATTCCCAGCATTGGGATATATTCAAATGTGTCAGTCATTCACATCAGGTGGCTAAAATATTGGAGTTTCAGCTTCAGCATCAATCCAACAAATGAATATTCAGGCCAGATATCTTCCAGGATATAGTCATTGGATCTACCTGTAGCCCAAGGGACTCTCAAGGCTCACCTCTAACACCACGGTTGAACAGCAACAGTTCTTTGGCATTCAGCTTTCTTTATAGGCAAACTCACACATCCATACATGACTAGTGGAAGAAACAGCTTTGTATAGATGGACATTTGTTGGCCAAAAAAATGTCTTTGTTTTTGAATATATTATCTAGCCTGGTCAAATCTTTTTTTCCAAGGAGCAAGTGTCTTAATTTCATGACTGTAGTCGCAATCTGCAGTGATTTCGGAGCCCAACAAAAAATAAATTCTCTCAGAGTGTCCATTGTTTTCCCATCTGTTTGCCAGGAATTTTTGGAAATAGATGCCATGAGTGCTGAGTTTTCAGCCAACTTTTTCACTCTCCTCTTTCACTTTCATCAATAGGCTCTTTAGGTATTCTTGACATTCTGCCATAAAGCTGGTGTCATAGGCATGGCTGAGGTTGTTGATATTTCACCTGGCAATCTTCGTCAGCTTGTGCTTCATCCAGGCCGACATTTCCCATGACATACTGTGGGTATGAGTTGAATTATCTAGGTGACAATATACAGATTTTGACTTACCACTCTCCCTATTTGGAAGCAGTGTGTTGTTCCGTGTTCAGTTCTAACTGTTGCTTCATATCATGCATACAGATGTCTCAGGATGCAGGACAGGGGGTTTGCTTTTCCTGTCTCTTGAATAATTTTTCACAGTTCGTTGTTATCCACACAGTCAAAAGCTTTGAAATATTCGATAAGGCAGAAGTAGATGTTGTTTATTTGGAAGTCTCCTGCTTGGTCAGTGACTCAAGAGATGTTGGCAACTTGATCTCTGGTTCCTCTGCCTTTTCGAAATCTTGCTTGAACATCTGGAATTTGACAGTTTGCATACTGTTAAAGGCTAGTTTGGAGAATTTTGAACATTACTCTGCTAGAGTGTGAGTTGAGTGCGGTTGTGTGGTAGTCTGAGCAGTCTCTGGCTTTGTCTTTCTTTGGGATGGAATGAAAAACAACATTTTCCGGTCCTGTGGTCCCTACCTAGCTATCCAAATTTGCTGGCATATTGAGTGCAGCACTTTGACAACATCATTTTTTAGGATTTGAAAATTCTCAACAAGAAATTCATCACCTCCACTAACATAGACTTAGTGAATTCCCTAACGACTTCTTGACTGCAGCAGCCATATTTCCTCATATTTCCAAGAGCATACTATAGTACATATTTATTTTCTTCAACTGCACATTGCTGGAATTTGACTTCAGTCAGCCCCCACATGACATTCTCACAGACATTGATGCTTTTAGACACAGGCCCAGCCTCTCTTCCAATCAGCACCAACCTTTATTTCATACAATGGAAGTAGGTAAAATCACTACCATTCTGCATAGTTCTCATTCATCTTGTTGCAAAACATGTTCTGGAGTGTTATATGGTAAGAGTTCCTACTCAGAAATTTGTTGGGTATACCAGTGCTTTATGAGCCCATTTGGGACTTTTCAATACCTGATCTCGAGAATATCTAGTTAATATCATAAACACTGGAATAATTGACTGATTTCTGGTGTGCTGAGGGCGAATCAGTGCCACTACCTTATGGGCCTGTTTACTCCAAACACAAAGAAACATAAGATCTGAGGTATCATTAGAGTTACAAGGAGATTCGAGGAGATGAGATGAAGAAAAATAAAAGCAAACAACAACAGAAATACTGGAAACCTAGATAACTGAAAGGGTTTAAAGCAGAGATTTATGTTCATCGCCGCACTCGGAAATTGAAAAGAGTGAAGAAAACCAACAGGCAAATCAGGAATGACTTAAATCAATTACCTTATGACTTCACAGTAGAAATGAGAAATAGATTTAAGGGATTAGATCTGATACCGTGCCTGGTGAACCTAGACTGAGTTTCATGACTTCATACAGGAGGCAGGAATCAAGACCATCCTAAAGAAAAAGAAATACAAAAAAGCAAAGTGGCTATCTGATGAGGTCTCACAAATAGCTGTAAGAAGAATTAAAGTAAAAGAAAAGGAGAAAAGGACAGACTGTAACCTTTGAATGCAGAATTCAGAAGAATAGCGTGGAAATAAAAAAAAAAAAACATTCCTCAGCAATCATTTCAAAGATATATGGGCAACCATAGAATGGAAAAGACTAGTGTTCTTTTCGAGAAAATTAGAGATACCAAAGTACATTTCATGAAAAGATGAGCCCAGTAAAGCACAGAAATCGTATAGACCTAACAGAAGTGGAAGATATCAAGAAGAGGTGGCAAGAATACACAGAAGAACAGTACAGAAAGATATCTCCATGACCCACATCATCACGAGTTATGACCATTCACCTAGGGCCAGACACTTTGGAATGTGAAGTCAAGTGAGCCTTAGGAAGCATCACTACAGACAAAGCTAGTGACGGTGATGGAATTCCAGTTGAGCCATTTCAAATCCTGATGATGCAGTGAAAATGCTGCACTTACTATGCAAGCACATATGGAAATCTCAGAAGTAGCCACAGGATTAGATATCCCAAAGAAAGACAATGCCAAAGAATGCTCAAACTACCATATAATTTACTCATTTCACACACTAGTAAATAATGTTCAAAGTTCTCCAAGCCTGGTTTCAGCAATATGTGAATGTGAAATTTCAGATGTTCAAGCTGATTTTAGAGAAGAGAGAGGAAAAGACATAGCATGGCTGACAGTCCTGGATCATTAAAAAAGCAAGTGCATCTCAGTAAAACATCTATTTCTTCCTAATTAATCATCACAGTGGTTTTGACTGTGTGGATCAAAATAAACTGTGGGAAATTCTGAAAGACATGGGAATATCAGACCCTCCACCTGACCTGCCTCTTGAGAAACCTTTATGGTGTTCAGAAAGCAATTGTTAGAACTTGGCATGGAACAACAGATTGATGGCAAATAGGAGAAGGAATATGCTAAGATTGTATATTGTCACCTTGCTTATTTAGCTTATATGCAGAACATACCATGAGAAATGCTGAGCTGGAAGAAGGACAAGCTGGAATCAAGGTTGTCAGGAGAACTATCAATTACCTCTGATATGCACAAGACACCACGCTTATGGCACAAATTGAAGAACCAAAGAACTAAAGTGAAAGAGGAGAGTAAAAAGTTGGCTTAAAACTTAATATTCAGAAAACTAAGATTTTGGCATCCGGTCCCATCGCTTCCTGGCATATACACTGGGAAACAGTGGAAACAGTGGCTGTCTTTACTTTTCTGGGCTGCACAATCACTGTATATGTTGATTGCAGCCATGAAATTAAAAGACGCTTACCCTTTGGACCAAGTGAAACAGAATATTTAAAAGCAAAGACCTTACATTGCTAACAAAGTTTCCTCTAATAAAGGCTGTGGATTTTCCAGTGGCCATGTATGGGTGTGTGAGTTCAACTGTAAAGAAAGCTTGGTGCTGAATAATTGATGCCATTGAATTGTGGCACTGGAGAAGCCTCTTGAGAATCACTTGGACAGCACGGAGTTCCAACCAGTCCATCCGAAAGGACATCAGTCCTGGGTGTTCATTGGGAGGCCTGATATTGAAGCTGAAACTGCAATACTTTAGCCATTTGATGTGAATAACTGACTCATTTGAAAAGACCCAGATGCTGGGAAAGCTTAAGGGCTGGAGGAGAAGGGGACAAGAGATGATGAGATGGTTGGATGATATCATGACTCAATGGACGTGGGTTTGTGTGGACTCCAGGAGTTGGTGATGGACAGGGAGGCCTGACATGCTGACGTTCATGGGTCACAAAGAGTCGGACACAAATGCGTGACTGATCTGAACTGAACTGTATTCTGCACAATCTATCTACCTATTTCTCCTGCTTTAGGTGTCAAATTTTAATAAAGAATGGGACTTCTGTTTGTGTATGGTTTGAAAAATAATGGACCTCACTGTATTGTGAGGTAGGTCAAATTTCTAGATGTTTACATCTTTTCTTAATTTTTCTCTTGTTGATACATCCCAGTCTACAATATAGTAAACCTTCCTCATTCACAAGCACAACTCTTGACTATCAGAAAGATACTCTGAATCAAATGGCTTGTAGAGTTTCCTTTAACTTGAAAGGGATGCAAGAGGATACATCCGTTTCTGTTTTCTTCAGCTCTACATATCTATCTGAATGAAGTAGCACTTGACAACCCATCCAGTTTTATTACCTGAAAATTCCTTTAGACAGAGAAGCCAATTGGTCTGTACTCCTTGGAGTTGCATATAGTCTGAGGAGACTGCAGATACAAAACACATCTACCTTAGGCTCCGATTTAAAATTATTCTCTTTTTTTTCCTGATGGGATTTCATGTTTCTCAAACTGATTGGTTAATTTTCTTTTCTAAATTATATTTGTATACCTTTTTTAGACTACTGGCTGTTTCTACTTCAGAGGTTAAAAAAAAACACAAGTTTTTCCTTTGAGAACGGTGTGGTTATCCTCTTTTCCATTCATGTTTTGAAATTTATTTACTGTTACTTGAAATAAGGATTCCTTCCTTGTCTTGGCTTAGAGGATCTGGTCCACTGTGTCATTTCTTTTACTGTTTGGAAATGTTAACCTCTAACTTCACTTTTCTCTTGTCTAGAGCAATAAGGAGTAGAATGGAAAACTCTGCATCTGAGAGGAAATTATAACCTCAAGACCTACAAATATATCTTTCTAATCTGGAAACAGACTACTTTATGACATCATCAGCTCTGTCAAAGAACTAGAGAATTTCAAGAACTTTTCTCCTATGTGTTTGTGGCTCTAGTATCTGTCTTTGCTTATTGGTTATTCTTGTGTTACAAGTGAAATGGATTAGGTATTCTGTTGTATTCTTCTATTCTTTCCATAGTAGTTGTGATAATCATCTTCATATTCATTTATACCAATCTACTAGATCTTTCCCAGGAATGTAATCAGAAAGATAAATGCACATATTCTGAAGGAGTTCTGGGGCATTAGTGAAGCTTTCCCAGGCTTATAACAAATTCTGATATTTCATACATCAATAAGATTGACTTAAGTTCTGAGGATGGTCACAGTGATCTCCATGAGAAATAAATCAGACTTATCCAACTGAGGACCTGGATGTTCAGAGAAGGATGGAGATGACATGAGGTAGCTAAAGGAAAGCCTCCACGGTGACATACCTGAAGATGTCAGAAGAAATTTGCTAGACTACTGATCACTATAGTAGAACCAAAGGGAATGTCTAATGAAATCAGGCATAATCTTATCATAGGCCTGAGGACAATTTGAAAAGTGTGGTTTAGATACAGTATCATGATGGATCATCACATGGAGACAGTGTATACAATGAGAGGAGAGACGTAATTAGAGATAGCTGGAAGGGAAATGGACTTATTCATATCCATGATAAAAGAGTCATTTCTTTCTGATTTCTCAGCAAAGCTTCCCTGCCACACATACCACTATGTCAGTTATCCATTTCATGGCCTACTTTCCCAAGACCATTATACTTCCCATACTCCTCAGGATATTTTTTAATCTGTGCTTTTGAATTTTATCTTCCCTTACACTTACTGTAGGGTCTCTGGTATGTTAGGAGAATTTACTAAAGAGCGGGCCATATTAAATGGCAGAAAATCATTTAGAATAATTGGTGCTTTGCAAAAGTGATAGAAAATTCCTAATACAAAGATGTAACTTCCAAGTTATTGCTATCTTTCTTCTATATAAGTAGAGAGCTAATCTAAGAGAAATAAAGAGAATCTCAGCTATATAACCATATACGATTTCATAATTGAAATATGGCTAAGAGAACAGTTTATATATTGGTGTGTCCTGGATAGAGCTCAATTAAATATGCTAAGTGTTGTAGCAAGTCTGAATGAGCAAGTCTGGTTTAAGTCCCAACACCTCGAAAATATTATCTCCTGAATTTCTGTACAGTGGCACTGCATTTGGTCTCATCTGGTATGCTGAAGTATGATACAAGGTGCTTAAAGCTGGTGCTCTGAGATGACCTAGAGGGGTGGAATTTGGAGGTAGGTAGGAGAGGGGTTCTGGAGGGGGAACACAGGTATACCCCTGGCGGATTAGTGTCAATGTATGGCAAAACCAACGCAATAATATAAAGGAAAAATAAATTAAAAATGTGAAAGCTCATTGAGATCAGAGATCATATTAGATTATTAATTTTGAAATATGGGCAAGGCTTACAGCCAGATCTGCAGCACCTCCCACCAACCCAAATGTCCAAATCTTGGCTCTGAAGTATGTCCATCATTCTTCACACCATCTTCCTCCATGTTATCAGCAATGTGTAGCATACTCTGTCCCTTCTCCTGGAATGTTTCTTTGTTCTTGCACTCTTCATCACCTTCCACCAAAGCCTGACCATTGTCCATATTTGAACTCTCTTCTGATTGAATGGATACATTTGATAAATGGAATTTGGAGGCTACAAACACACCTTTACTACAGCTCCTTAAGCTCCTTAGAGGGAATCTTCACTGCCTTGTGGCTAAGATGAATGTTGTTAGCAGTTAAAATCCTGCTGACTGGACTATCTGCAAGATGAACATTCTTTCTCTGAAACTTCAAAAAAAGCTTTTAAATGACTTTGCTTTGCTGTACATTTTCTCAACTGTGTCCTCTACCTGGCACTCGTAGTTCCGAGTATTCTCAGTAGAATCCTCCTTGGGCCTGTGGCGCTGCAGTTCAGAGTCTCTCTGTTAGGCTTAGCTAAGACGGAAGTTTGAGATGTCTGGTTGGCACAATTTCTCGAGTTGCTAGAGGACTTCAAGTCTACATTCTATCAATAATTGGAATGTGTCCCTGGTATGGCGGAAGATGTTAACAGTGAGATAACCTGGAGTTGTGATTATTGCTGGTCATAATGGCCCTTGTTGGAGTTGAAGACCATGTGCATTTCCATGGGTTTCAAACATTCAGTTTGGACAGAATTTTGTTTCCTTTTTTTTTTCTTTTTCTTCTTTATTCTCAGTTATATAGTAAAATGTGGGTCTTTTGGGGTTTTACACAATCCAGATGACTGGTGTTAACAGATGTGGCTGAAGACTACAAATTCTTTTTCTTTTCTTGGGAAGGTGCCTCCAATTCACCTGGTAAAGTTTTTTTGGGAGATGCCCAGATGTCTCCAACAGTTTGGAGGTTCTGTGATTTTCTCTTAAGGTGCTCTAGGTGTCCCTATGGCTATAGTATCTCAGTGTCTTGCTTTGAGAAGATTTATTGAGGCATGCTTGCCATAACATCCCAAATTTGTAGCAACGCTTTAGTCACTAACCATTTCCTCCTATGGATTTAGAAAGAGATCTGTGGAAAGGATCAATGGAGAATACTATACTTTCTTGATGAGGGCATGCTGCCCTCTTGGTGTGCTTATTTTCTTCTAATGCTTTCTGCAAGTTATCCTCCTTCTTATATTCCCTAGGTCAACTTTTCTCATAAAATCAGAATATGAGAAAGTAGGCTGACTCTTCAAAGAAAGAATGAAAACTCTTCGGGAGCAGTAGGAATCTGTGAGGATTGTCAAATGTTGCATAAGAGAGTTCTCTACAAGTTTCCTTTCCCTGAGAACCTAGGTATGAAAAATAGGTTTCCTTTGAGGACGAAAGCCTCTTTTCAACAGAAAGTAGGTGTATTGATATGCTAGGTTTGCCATAACAACGTGCCCCATGCCAAGATTTTTAATATATGTTTTCTCAAACTTCTGGGAATTATGTAGGCAACCGAAGGGACTGCAGCTTTATGTTCTTCTGAGATTTCTTTTGGATTATGACTAATCATTGCCTGGTTTCATGATCATATGTATTTATCATTTGATCACCTTTTCTTAAAAAGAGCCTGTCTATTCACCCAACTACTTTTAGAGTCTCTGTTTCAAATTAAGGTACAAAGCAAATTGCACCTTACTCACATTTTGACAGCATACAAAATGCAGAGAGTTAGGACTTCCACATATACATTTTAAGAGGAAGCAATGTATCTTATGTTATTGACTTTCTTCTTTTCACTTGTTACTGCTGTATATTCATCTGACTTCCAGAGTTCACTTCAATAATCAGGTATTCCCAACCCAGAGTGCATCTGATTAAGAAAAACTGGGAGTCATTCCAGAGTAACACAGATGAAAACAAATTTCAAAATTTCATACCAATCTAGAAAGCATGCCCAGAAAGATATAATGAAAGTAAAGCATATTTATTATTGGTAAATATTAAAGCTAATGTGATGCACATGATAAAGTATTAAAAAGTTGAAAAGAAAAAAGTTATATTTCATATGCATACATATACATATATATGTCTAGAGAACTATATATATGAGAGATACATATATCTCCGAGAAGATTAGTTCATCACAAATTTTCAAACTAATAAGTGGTCCTCAAATAAACCTGATGACAATACTTGTAACATCTATATTTGTCTTAAATTCAACTGGTAATAAGAGCAGCAAGCAGTTTTTGCTAAATTTGCTTTCACTGAAAATGTTAAACTCCTCATACTTTTATGAGAGAGTGTGGTTTTTGAATGAGGCATTCTCTCATACACAGAATTGAGAAATAATTTTCCACTTTTAAGGAATACATATTTACTCAAAATATTTAGGCAAAGCAACATGAAAACAATGACTTTTAAAGTGTGGTATTTGTATCACAGGGCAATGCAAGGATATGGGTGGCTTATGCCTTTAACTATCTCAACCTCCCACAAAGCTTTGAGCAAAGCCAAATATAGGAAAGGCAAGACAATGTGTGTGATGAGCTGTTGCAAATATCTTGATGTCAGATCCTCTATTCTTGAGTAGGATCATGGTATGTTCACTGTGTTTTTGTCAACAGCTATCAAAACAGATATCATTTCATATTCTGAACAGAAAGGTCTGACGTTTGACTTTCTCTCTTCAAGGGCCTGGATTGGAGGAGGGGGTTCCCATGCAGGCTGCTTATCCTGTCTGGGGGCGTTGTAGCAAACAGCATGCAATCTGCTCCTCCAATAAGTGTCCTGTTTCAGCAGAAGAAGTGGCTGTCACTTCTCTGTTCCCTGGTGTTATCAAGACCCCCATACTCTGCCCAGCCATCTTCAAAGAGTGAGTCAGGTATACAGCACACAGATGGCTCTCAACCTCTTCAGTCCACCCAAATGGGGACATGGGTCCCTTAGACTATGACACATGCAGGTTCACATCTTCCCCTCAATGCCCTGTCTCATGCATATGAAAGCATGGATGAAGACATTTTACATGAGTCATGGACTTATGTATATTTCACCTGTGAAAATATGGGTATAGATTTTCCTCCATGAAATGTGAAATCTAATGTTTCATGTTCAATAATCTCCCTGTTTATTTTTCTTCATGATATATAGAATCTTGTATACTTTCCATATGGATAACTCTGCACACTTTTTCCTACATGAATGTGGAATTCTGTGCATTGTACATATGAAAATGTGAGCATACATTTTCCTGCTTGCAGTAGGAAACCCTATGCATTTCCTATTTGTTTATTTCAAAGGGAGAAGGCAGGAGAGGGTGAGATGTATGGAGGGACTAACTTGGAAGTTCACATTGCTGTGTGTAAAAGAGATAGCAAAAGGGAAATTTCTGTATGCCTCAGAGAACTCAAACAGGGGCTCTGTATCAATCCAGTTGAGTGGGATGAGGAAGGAGATGGGAGGGGTTTTCAAGAGAAATGTAATATATATATACCTACAGCTAACTCATTTTGAAGTTTGAAGGGACACAATATAATTCTGTAAAGCAATTATCCTTCAAATAAAAAATGAATACATTTAAAAAATGTCTTCCAACATGAAATATATAGTTGTATGTTGCTCAAATATGGAAAACTGGGGGTAAATTTAAATCCATGAGACACCAAATCTGTACATTTTCCAAATGAAATTCGAATTATAGATTATCCTACATGAAAATTTGATATTTTTTATATAGCAGAGTAAAAAGTATAAGCAAATATTTCCTTGACTTAAATATGGAATATTCTGTACTTTATAGGATAATATGAGTGTTGCTATTTCTACATTAAATAAGTCCTTTATAATATTTCACCCTTGGTACTCTAGGCACAGATATTCTTGCATGAAATATGGATTACACTGTATGAAAATCTGGGAAAATATCTTCCTGTTTTCAATATTGAATTAGTGACATTATATCTATGAATATACAAACACACTTTCCTACACGGTGGATCACATTCTCTGCACGTGACCTTTGAAAATATGTACATCCATCATTTTATGTAAATTATTAAAATCTCAATAATTCACATATTGAAATATAAGCATGGATTTTATAGGACTACACTTTCAAATGTGAAATATGATATTTTATTATGTTGAGATGGTATGTACAGTCCCTTCAACACTCAGCAACAAAGAACTGTGTATCCGTCTCAAGTAGGGAGCATCCCTTCCCCTACCTGTCCAGGACATGAGCACACACTGCATTTTAGGTAAAGTTTTGGAGACTGACAGCACTGTTGCATAAGCAGCTGCTACCTGCAGAGACCACCTTTTGGTGACATCATTCTTTAAACTCTTCATAGAATGCCTGGATTTCAGTACTCTGGGAAAGAAAGCCCTTCTGATCCTCTTGCTGCTCCTGCACCCACAGGATGGGGTTAGAAGGTTGCCTGGGGTGTGTCCTCATCTGGATGCTGGAAGAAAACAGAACCACTTTGAAAGGGCTCTGTACAGTAAATAGTGGGCTTCAATTCTTCCAGCACCAGTGATTTATGGCCCTTACGGGGCTGCTGTCTCTTCATATGTTTCTGTTTACTGATGTTTGACCTTAGAGAGAATTGCATTCTTATAGAGAATTCCACTTCTAAATCTAAATATGGAATTCTGTGTCACATACTGACTTTTGGGCAAAATTTGGCTACAGGAAGAATAGACCTCAATATTTCATATATGAAAATATGCATATTATTTTCCTCTAAGAAATATGAACTTCTCTATATTTCACCTGTGAAATTATAACCTAAAGTTTACAAAATAAAATAAGAATTCTTTGTATTTCATATGAAAATGTTTTCCAAAATGAAATTATAAATTCTATGTTGTACACATGTAAAAAACAAGGTGCTATCATTAATGCATGTAATATGGACTTCTGTGTATTTACCTTGAACTTCTACCATTGATTTTAGAACATAGAAGATGGAATTTTGATTAGTTCAATATGTGATTTGGGGTGCTGATGTTCCTCTATTAAACATAGAATCATCTATATTTATTTCACATATGAAAATTTAGGCAGAGATATAATCCGTCAATATTTAATTTTCTGTATTTAATTTATGAAAATATGGGTCATGATTTTCCTACAAAATAACGTTAACTTTTCTATGTTTCACAAGAGATAAACTCAATATAGATTTTCTTGGAAGAAATTGGTTTTCTCTCTATTTAACCTTTGACACTCAAGGCATGTAGCTTTCTTCCTAAGAATATGAAATTCTTATATTTCATTCAATATCTGGATGCCGAATTTACTACTTGAATTATGGAATTCCTATTATTCATATATGAAAATCAAAGATGATATTCCTAAATGAAGTATTATTTCTCTATATTTCACATATAAAAATATAGGTGCCACTCTATTTGAAAGTTCAGTTCAGTTCACGCTCTCAGTCATGTCCGAATCTTTGCGACCAGGCCTCCGTACCCACACCAGTTCTCGAAGTCAAACCAAATCCATGTCCATGGAGTCAATCATGCCAGAGAGCCACCTCATTCTCTGCCATCCTTTTCTTGTCCTGTCCCCAATCCTTTCCAGCATTAGAGTCTTTTCCAATGAGTCAGCCCTTGGCATGAGGTGGCCAAAGGACTGCAGTTTCAGCCTCAACATCGTTCCTTCCAATGAACACCCAAGACTCATCTCCTTTAGGATGGGCTGGCTGGATCCCCTTACAGTCCAAGGGACTCTAACGAGTCTTCTCCAACACCATAGATCAAATGCATCAATTCTGTGGTTTTGAGATTTGTTGACCGTCCAACTCTCACATCCATACACGACCACTGGAAAAGCTATAGCCTTGACAAGACGGACCTCTGTTAAAGCAATATCACTGCTTTTCAATATGTTATCTAGGTTGGTGATAACTGTCTTTGTGAGGACGAAGAGTCCTTTAACTTCAGGGGGCAGTCACCATCTGTGGCCATTTTAGAGCCCAGAAAGTGAAGTCTGACACTGTTTGCACTATTTTCCATCCATGTCCAGTGAAGTGATGGGACTAGATGCCATGATTTTGCTTTTCTGAATGATGAGCTTTGAGCCAACTTTTTCACTCTCCTCTTGCACTCTCATCAAGGGGCTTTTTAGTTCCTCTTCACTTTCTGCCATAAGGGTGGTGTCATCT
>SRVM01039421.1:0-10126 GCA_007570785.1 Antilocapra americana | reverse complement strand
ACACTGTTGGTGGGAATGCAAACTAGTACAGCCACTATGGAAAACAGGGTGGAGGTTCCTTAAAAAGCTGCAAATAGACCTGCCATATGACCCAGCAATCCCACTGCTGGGCATATACACCGAGGAAACCAGAATTGAAAGAGCCACGTGTACCCCAATGTTCATTGCTGCATTGTTTACAACAGCCAGGACATGGAAGCAACCTAGATGCCCATCAACTGATGAATGGATAAGAAAGCTGTGGTACATATACACAATGGAATATTACTCAGCATTAAAAAAAAAAATTCATTTGAAGCAATTCTACTCAGATGGATGAAACTGGAGCCCATTATCCAGAGTGAAGTAAGCCAGAAGCAAAAACAACAATACAGTATGTTAACGCATATATATGGAATTTAGAAAGATGTTAACGAGAACCCAACATGCGAGACAGCAAAAGGAACGCAGATGTATAGAATAGACTCGTGGACTTTGTGGATGAGGGTAAGGGTGGGATGATATGGGAGAAGGGCATTGAAGCATGTTAATTTTCATGTGTGTAATCAATCGCCAGCCCAGGATTGATGCTCGGGGCTGGTGCAGCGAGATTTCCCGGGGGGGAGGAAGGAGGAAGGGGGGTTCCGGAGGGGAAGCATATGTAAACCCATGGTGATATCATGACAATGTATGGCAAAAACAATAAAAAAATAAAATAAAATAAAAAAATAAAAGTAATGAAAAAGACACAGGTACCCCAATGTTTATTGCGGCTAATAGCCAGGACATGGAATCAACCCAGATGTCCACTGACAGAAGAATGGGTAAAGAAGCTGTGATGCATATGTACGATGGAATATTAGCTATGAAAAGGAGTGCATTTGAGTCAGTTGAACTGAGGCAGATCAACCTTGAGCCTGTTATACAGAGTGAATTAACTCAGAAAGAGAAAAAATATAACTATATATTAGTGCATATATATGAAATCAAGATAAAATGGTAATCACTAACGTATCTGCAGGGCACCATTGGAGATGCAGACCTAGGGAACAAGCTTGTGGACACAGGGAGGAAAGGAGAGGGTAGGATGAATTGAGAGAGTAGCATTGAAACATGTTAAATAAATAGCCAGTGGGAAGTTGCTGTATAACTCAGCACACTCAGTCGCATGCTCTGTGACAACCTAGAGGGGTGAAACACAAGGGGGTGTTGGGAAAAAGGTTTAAGAGATAGGGGATATATGTGTACTTTTGGCTGATTGACACTGTTGTATGGCAGAAACCAGTGCAACATTGTAAAGCAACTATCATCCAATTAAGTTTTTTAAAGGGGAAAAAGAAAACTAATTGGTTATGTTAACAAAGAAATTGCAAATGGGCACAGTGATTGCAACTTTATTAGCAACTGGGAAGAGTGATGAGGTAAGAAAGCAGCATGAGGAAGATCCTAGGAGCTGCCTACGGAGCTTGTCCTGATTCCTAGATCATTTGTGTGTGTGTGTGTGTGTGTGTGGTGGTGGTGGTGGTGGTGGTGGTGCTGTTACTGTTGGAAGCAGAGCTATAAACTGCTGATCACCTTTAAATCAAGTACTTACCCAGGTTTCCTAGTCTTTTTCAGTTGAAAAAATATATACTAATTTCTTAAATTTTGGTTTATAATTTTTTTCTTTGGCGTTTGGTTATCACATTATACATTTAATTTGTATTAATATTCATTTTAAGACTACATGCTAAGTTCAATGCAATGAGGTAAATTTGATTTTTTTTAAATCAGTATTTTTTCTAGGTTTTTTTTTTCTTTTTCTTAATCACATGGTCAATAATTTTACATTTTAAATACCTTTAAGTTTCTTTTATGTTTTAGCTTTTCATTTCTGCTTTTAATATTCTCAATTTTCTTGGCACTTATTTGTATTCCTTTATATGATTAAGTGGCATTATCACAGGCTTAAATTTTGCAAATGACATTTAATGTTTCAAAATCATTCCCACACTTTAAAGCAACCCTGACCATTCCAAGTCGGTTAAAATCATGAGTCTCTTTCTCAGCATGCTTTCTATAATTATGGGGCCCTTTGAATTATCTGATGAGAACTATATATATTTGCTAGTTCAGAAAATTAGTTCTTTTTGGCTCCTTTCTCTGTCCAGCTGTGTTACATAGGGTTGACACTCAATGCTTTACTGAATAGATCTCCACAAAAGCTGAGTGAACAATGGACTGTCTTCAAACCAGAAACTGTGGGTTCAATGCTGCTGTCTCATCTCTATCTTAAATCAACAAAAATTTTGAAGATAGTCTGTTTTTAAAAAGTCTCCTAAGAAACTTATGTGTAATATGACCACAAGCATTGTATTATCTGAGATACTTTTTAAGAAGGTGATATATTTAAGGATTATAGCAGACAAGTAAAAAGTCCCAGATAAATTGCAGATATTGTATTAAAAAATTCTATAAAAATTGGAATGACTTCTATTATCTAAGATAATAAAACTTTTAAAATTTTAAAATAACAGTTTGATTATCTGATATATTTATTCTGAAATAGAATAACAATATAAACATGATAGGACTATCAACATTTTTGTAGTATTTTTTTCCTTTGTAGTCTTTTTTTTTTTCTTTTAACCTATTATATCTTACTTTACATGATATGCATTCAGGAAACATTTCTTAAATATTAAAAATATACTATGCATTATACAATAGCTAGGATGTGAAAGCAACCTATATGTCCATCAACAGATGAATGGATAAAGAAGTAGTGGTACATATGTACAGCGGAATATCACTCAGCTATCAAAAGGAACCCATTTGAGTTGGTTCTAATGACGTGGCTCAACTGAGAACCTATTATAGAGTGAAGTAAGTCAGAAAGAGAGAAACAAATATCATATATTAATGTATCTATCTATCTATCTATCTATCTATCTATCTATCTATCTATATAAAATCTAGAAAGATGGTCTTGATGAACCTATTTGCAGGATAGCAAAGGAGACCCAGAGATAAAGTACAGACTTGATAGACACTGTGGGGGAAGGAGAGGGTGTGATGAATTGAAAGAGTAACATGGAGACTACATACATTACCATATATAAAATAGACAGCTGGTGGGAACTTGCTGTATGACGTAGGGAGCTCAAACCCAGGGTTCTGTGACAACCTAGAGTGGTGGGAGGTGGGAGGGAGGTTCAAGAGGGAGAGGACATGTATATACCTATAGCTGATTCATGTTGATGTATGGCAGAAACCAATACCCTAGTAATTCTCCTCCAATTAAAAGTAAACTAATTAAAAATAAGTTTTTAAAAAGAAATTTTAAAAAACGTGGGAAAGATAAGTGCCACCTCTGAAATCCAAGAGATCCACTGGTATTTTATTCTAAGACTTTGTTTTGATGTGAACTGGCATGTCATGACACTCATTCCTTGGCTGTGGTGCTCTTTTATTCAACGTAAATTGTTTCACGGGACCCAAACCTCAGACAAGGCCACTTTGTGACTGAGGAATTGAGGCAAACAAAGTTGTCCTGTGTAAACCCAGATGAAACCTGAAGGTGGCCTAATCTGTGTGTTTGTATGCTAAGTCACTTCAGTCGTGTCTGACTCTTTGCAACCCAGTGGACTGTAGCCCACCAGGCTCCTTTGTCCATGGGATTCTCCAGGTGAAAATACTGGAGTGGGTTGCCATGCTCTCCTCCAGAGGATCTTCTGGACCCAGGGATTGAATCTGCGTCTCTTACATCTCCAACACTGGCAGGCAGGTTCTTCACCACTAGTGCCAGTCTGCTGCCTGGATAATATGAATGATCTTTGCTTCTTTACCAGGTACCAGATGATATTTGTTAGGTCTAGTCGTTCCATCTTTTAAGCAAGATTTATTGAGTTACCAAATCAAACACTATTCCTGCTTCTTAACAGTATCCAATTCAAAGTAAAGTCCCATGTCCTCAAAAGATTCATAAAATCACCTAATACAGGCCCCAATTTTAAAGCAAGTCCTTCCTAACACTTACTGACATACCCAATAAATTCCTATGGTGTGTAGTCTCCGTGGCAACAGGATCAGCAAATTTAACTGTTCAGTGACAGGTATGTTCCAGGTGTTCTTTGGCTTACCTGGTTTATCTGGAGGATGCTGACAAATGTTGAATGTAATTTTAGATGCTAGACATTGGCATGCATATATTCATGCCAACCCCTCCTCTGCATTATGTTCTCTTACTCTCTCTTTCATTCTCCCTTTTCCTTTCTCCTTCCCTGTTTTTGTCTGTCTCACTCAACCACACACTCATGTAAGGAAACAAAACAACCAGAGTAAAATTTGCAGGAAACTAGACCCCCAAAATGCAGACAATAATACCCACTCTATTGTAGAGCTATTTTTAAATATAAATACTTGCTCTAAGAGAAAGATCAATGTTATTAGCTTCAGGTAACTTGAAAAAAGTGATAAGAACTATTGACAATGACGAATGTTTACAGTTTGATTGAATGTTGCCAACTGTAACTCATTTGTAAAAACATAAATGGTAGCTTATGAACTGGGTTTCCTAGGTGGCTCAGTGGTAATGCAACTGTGTGCCAGTGCAGAAGACACAGAAGATAGGCGTTCAGTCCTTGGGTTGGGAAGATCCCTTGGGGAAAGAAATGGCAACCGACTCTAGTATTCTTGCCTGGAAAATTCCATGAACAGAGAAGCCTGAAGGGCTACAGTCCATGAGGTCACAGAGAGTCAGATACAGCTGAGCAATGAAGAACACACAGCACTCACAATTTGTGGATTATCCAGGTTCAAAGTTCAGTTGCAGAAAGAGTCATAAACATAAATTTATTCAGGAAGAACAAGTCACATTGTGAAAAAGCCTAACATTGATTTAAAAACCATAAGCAACACAAAAGAAAAGCCACGCCCTGTGTCCTGAAGGAACACATGAGAAGCCAATGAAAGTTGACACTTTCAATCAAGATCCCTCTCTTCTACTTCTAGTGAAAAATCTTAGTGCTGATGCGTGGTGCTATTCTCTGGGGATTATTGCTATTTGAAAGATAATTTTTAGAGTTGCCTTCTATCTGTCCTTCCCCTCTCTCCCTACACACTTCAGTGCATGCCCCAATCCTACTTCTGACTTGCTTCCTGTGTAGCATTTTGTCATGTGTATATAGCAGAAGTTGACAGTAAGAGACAATGAAGCGTCTATAGAGTGAGTTTGATACTTTCAAGAAAACGTGAGAAATGCTTCTGACTAAATCACTTCACAGTGTAACATAAGTTAATGATTTAATTTTCACCCAAATATGTTTCATAAACAAGAAAACTGCTCTTAATTGCTTCCCCCCTAAAATTCTGTTAATTGGATAATGAATAAAATTTACAATTTTTGAACAGTAAAACCATTTTTACTGATATTAATTTGAAAGTGAAGAAAACAGTATTTGATGATAACCCATTCATTACTTTTAAAGAGTAATCTCTTATGTGGAATCCTTTTTGTTGGATAGTTTAAATAATTAGCATATTACTGTACATTTTTACATTTTGACCTGATGACTTACTCAAAGTTATTTATTTTTTTGCACAGCTTAGAAAATAACTATGTAAAAACCCTGGATAAAATATCCGACAGCAAAAATAATCTGGTTTTTGTATTTTTTTTAAAGCCCATGTCTGTCTGGAAATTCTTGTGGAAGAATGTGCTATTTTCTCCAGTGATTTCTATTTTTCATTGAGCTGTAGGACACCATTGGCAATTTAGAGAAGACTAATGCCCTGCAGGTTAGAGACCAACAGCAGGAGTTTCTCATATAAAGACAAATGTTCTAAAGATTTATCTGTTTACCTACATAATTTTTTCCTCTTTAAGGTACCCAGAGATTTTTGTGCATCATTTGGCACTGAGTTGTAGGTTACTGTTGTCATGAGAGGGGGAAAAAAAAAGAATGTTAAATTTCTCTCATTGAAAATACTTCTAGACTTTTAAAAAGTAACAGGACCTATTAAAGAAAAGTTTGTGGATTTCAATATGATGCCATTAATTGCCTTTGAAAATCTAAGTACATTAATGGCTATTTTGGATTTTCCATATGGGAAAACATCATGCTTTATATAATTTTAGTACTCATTCAAAAATTTTTAAAAAAGGTTTACTCTTTATATTTACAAAATCTGTAACCCATTTTGAAGAACATACTATATAAAATTAATTTTAAATATCCTATAACTACTAAAGAAAAACATGTTACAAATAACTGGCACTAAATCATAAATATGTCAAGCAATTGTTTTCAAAGAAATTACATAATTATCAAAAATGTAAGTAGTTTCTGTCAGTTACAAGCAATAAGACATGAGGTAACAAATATTTGCACTTAATAAAATTAAAGATATGAATACTGGCACTGGCATTAGTTGAATTTAACACTGAGATAACATTATGAGCCTAGGAATGGTGGTAGTCACTCATTTAATCCTGATAGTGTGCGTGTGTGCTCAGTTGTGTACAACTCTTTGTGACCCCATGGTATTTTCGTGACCAGGGATTGGAATCATTATCTCTTGTGCCTCCTGCATTAGCAGGCTGATTCTTTACCACTCTGCGACCTGAGAAGCCCATCAAAGTGATGTGAATGGCATCTTTTCTTACCCTAATGCCACACATCAGAGAAGGCAGTGGCACCCTACTCCAGTCCTCTTGCCTGGAAAATCCCATGGACGGAGGAGATGGTAGGCTGCAGTCCATGGGGTCGCGAAGAGTCAGACATGACTGAGCAACTTCACTTTCACTTTTCACTTTCATGCATTGGAGAAGGAAATGGCAACCCACTCCAGTGTTCTTGCATGGACAATCTCAGGGATGGGGGAGCTTGGTGGGCTGCCGTCTATGGGGTCGCACAGTCGGACACGACTTAGCAGCAGCAGCAATGCCACACATAAGGAAATTAAGCACTGAAAATTTGTGTTTATTTAAAGACAGTGTTATAGAAGTCTACCACTCCATGGCTTTCCCCCTCTGGAAATTTAAAAAAAAAGGAAGAGATGAAAGCTTTTACCTGAATTTAGAGCCATTCTTCCAGATTTATGTGCATATCTAATTTTGAGCCAAGTAAGTAAAGTTCCTTAGTTAAAAAAAAAAAAATATATATATATATATATATTTGTTCATTCTTAGATGGAAGATATAACTGAGAATAAGAAGTCCTCATACAGATACAGAAATGACCTTTCTCTCTGCTCTGTTTACACTCATCCTCTGAGGGTTTTATTATGAAAAAACGCAGTCTCCACAGTGGAGTAGCGTCCTCACTGAGGGAACGTTGTTTACATGTCCACATTTCTAGCTTTGATAGCATGTGTGAGGCATTTTATGCTCCATAGAAGAAAGGCCTGCAGTGCACTGAAGGAAGCATTGCAGTTATTATACCCAGGGCCCTTGTTTAAGAATCTGTCTTTAAAGACCAACTACAAACCCGTTTAAAATTCTTTCAGTTTCAAATAGGCTTGTAATTTAATGTAAGAATACTCAAATAATTAGTGTACCATTTGTAGGATGTAGTTCTGATTCAATATACACATATCATTATTGACACCTAAAAATAGTTCAAAGATATGCAAAATTGGGTCCTGCAAGGTTAAATTAATCAAAAGAGACTATCATCAATAGAGGCCAACAATGCAATTTGCTGAAGTCCTTAAAAATAAGGAAAGATATTGATCAAACTATTTGCCTTGTAAACTGTAACTAAAACAATTTTTAATAGAATGAAAATATTTCCTTTCAGTCTTAAATTATGGTTTCAGATTCTCAAAGATCTGACATGTTTATATTCGTGGATATAAATGGAAGAATTTTCTCATGACAATCACTGCTGTTTTACTAGAATAGTAGTTGAAAATTAAATCAGAAGTATCTAATTTGAAAGTATTTTCCACTTCTCTAGATTACTAAAAGATTTACTACATTTCTCCAATACCAACTTACTTACGTTAAAGCACAACTGTACAGGGAAACACATATGAATATTTAACATTTTTTACAAGTTTTCTTTCAACTCAGCTTGTGACCTGTGATTTTAAAAAACTTTTTGGCTACTTGAGACTCTTTATATCTCTGCTTAGAACACTTTGTGCAGTTAATGTGTGTTGCCTATCATACACCAGGGATCAGGGACACAATTACAAACTAGGTATATGATCCCTATCACATGGAGCATATATAAGCTAATGGGCAACATAAATATTAAATAAAAACTTGCACAGGTAGTGTTAAATACAGTTGTAGCAAGTGATATGAAGAAATACATATTTTTGTATAATAACATACTACACCCTAAGTAAGAAAAGAGCAACATGATCTCAGAACATGAGAATAACTTTAGATGAGAAACTATTTGGCTTAATGGATAATATATTTAAGCAATGCCAGAGAATGATCATACTACCATATAATTGAGCTCATTTCACATGCTAGCAAGGTAATATTCAAAATCCTTATAGCAAGGATTCAACAGAATGTGAACTGAGAATTTCCACATGTATAAACTAGGTTTAGAAAAGGCAGAGGAACCAGAGATCAGACTGCCAGCATTTGTTGGATCATGGAGAAAGCAATGGAATTCCAGAAAAACATGTACTTCTGCCTCATTGACTATGCTAAAGCCTTTGACTCTGTAGATGACAATAAGAATTTGGGAAATTCTAAAAGAGATGGGAGTATCTGATCACTTTACCTGTTTCCTGAGAAACCTGTATGCAGGTCAAGAGGCAACAGTTAGAACCTTAAATGGGGAGGGGGAACTAAGATGGCGGAGGAATAGGACGGGGAAACCACTCTCTCCCCAATAAATACACCAAAAGAACTTTTAAAGACCACGCAAACTCCATAAAACAGGATCTAAATGCTGGCAGAGGACATCGGGCATCTGAAGGGACGGCCCATTGCCGACGAGAGAAGGTAGGACAAAAGAAAAAAGAGAGAGAAAAAAGTAAAGGGAGAGACAGAGTTGGGGGCGGGGATCCGTCCCGGAAGGGGAGTCTGGAATAAAGAGGGAAAAAAAAGAGGAGAAACGTTTCCGAATACCAGGGAGCATTTTCTCAGGCGGATTTGCGGTGAATCTTGGAGAGCAAGATAGCTGGGAGTAAAAGCAGATTAATAATTAAGCCCTGCAAGCTACATTTCTGGCTGGAAGGCACAGGGAAGCGGCGGCGGCGGACGCCCCACCCCCCACTAGCCAAAGCGGACTGCTCAGGGAGGGGCGGGCCGCGCGCTCAGGGAACGGAGCAGCCTGAGCGACCCAACCCAGGGGGCTAACCCGAGATAGACTGAGAAGTAGCTTTCCCCAGGAAGAGCCCCCCTGCCAGGCCCACGCAGAACAAGGAGAGGTGTGGAGTCGGCAGGGAGGCGGCTGGCCGGGTGGCACAGAACAAAGGGCGTGCGGAGTCGGCAGGGAGGCGGCCGGCCGAGGAGATCTGGGCGCCTGTGGGCTGCGGACCGGCCCAGCCCCCGCCCGAGTGCAGCGGGCATAACCCAGCCTCAGCGAGACCAAAGGGTGAGGCGGAGTCTGCAGGGAGGCGGCCGGCTGGGCGGAGCTGGGCGCCTTCGGGCTGCGGACAGACCCAAACCCTGCCCGAGACCAGCGGGCATAGCCCAGCCCCGGCGAGGCTTCCTCGTCCAAATTGCTCACAGAGCTAGGTGCTAACCAAGACTTCTGGGGATTCTGGACGGATCGGAGCTCTGCACACCTAAGAAGACGTGCTTAGTTGCACGTTGGGAAAGCCAAGCGGTTGGGCCGGGGGAGGGGAGAAGCCGCGCTCCCCAACTGCGCCGGGCGGACGACAGAGAGCCGAGCAGAAGGGGCGGGGGAAGCGCACTCAGCAGGAGCAGGGCAAACTCCAGAGCGCTGAATAGACACATAAAAGACCAGCAAACAGAAGACGCTTAAGCTAGCAGAGGCAACAGGTTTGGAGTCTATAGACCATGAGAAGTACAAGCCGGACCCAAGGAATTGTCTGAAAAATAAACTGACCCCTCCCAGTACGCATCAGCACCAGAGAAAGCCTTAGTTATAACTGTACTAGGAACATCTTTTAAATTTTTAAAACTTTTTTATACCCTTTTTTTTTTTTTAGAATTTTTAAGTCCCCTATA
>SRVM01039415.1:0-12654 GCA_007570785.1 Antilocapra americana | reverse complement strand
GGGGGGAGGGAGGAGGGAGGGGGGACCCGGAGGGGAAGCATATGTAAACCCATGGTGATATCATGACAATGTATGGCAAAAACAATAATAAAAAAAAAATAATAAATAAAAAAAAAATAAACCAACCCCATTTTAAGTTTACCAACTGGACCAAATTAAAAATCCATAGTTATGATAATTTCCTTACATACATTTCTTCCTAAAAAACAAAAGTAAGTGTCACATCCTAATTGATTCAGAAATTGAAAATGGAAAATTATGGTTCAGCTGTTTGGTTGAATTTTAAAATGATAAAAACATGCCTGATATCTAGCCTGTATGAACATTGCTTCATTTAGGAATCTGTCATCTTTTAAAGTATTTATAATATTCATTAAGGTGAAAGGGAAAAGAAGAGAGAGAAACATTTTTAAGCATTCAAGAGTTCAAACAATTATTTTAGGATCAATTAGTAGGCTTGTGAGATTCCCCCATGGCTCAGTGGTAAAGAATCTGCCTGGCAATGCAAGAGACACAGGTTCAATCTCTGGATCAGGAAGATCCCCCTGGAGAAGGAAATGGCAACACACTCCAGTATTCTTGCCTGGGAAATCTGATGGACAGAGGAGCCTGCAGGCTACAGTCCATAGGGTTGCAAAGAGTCGGACACAACTTCGTGACTAAAGAACAATGACAAGTAGGCCTGCAAGTTGGTAAAATCAAGTAATAAACATCTGTTTCTTTCTTTTTTCCTAAGTTAAGAGAGAATGTTGCAAGACATTATCATGGTGAAAGACTCATCTTCCCTCTGTCCTCACACATGAAGCAGTGTCTTTTTGTTAAATTTGCCTGTTTAGGGAAGCTCTCAAATTTCATTTCCGCTGAATTTCATACATACAGTATTTGAGCAATTAATGAGAAGATGCACCTCATGTAATTTTTCCTTTATGATGTCCTTGGCTAAAAGCTCTGTGTTAAGTTATAGAATCAGAATACACGTATCTCAGACTCTGTACCACTGCTAAGAAAAATGTCTACTCCCACCATGAGTAGACATTTCAACGTTTAAAGCCCCTGAGGTTGAGAAAGAGATGATATAAAATCATGGTAGGAATTCAGATATATAGCTAAGGAGATGAACATGCTAATCTCTTGTATTCACATTACAGTGCCTAGCATCTGTTGCATACTTAAGGCAGGTGGTCCATGTAGGCACCAACAAAGCCTTTGTGTGTTAACTTTCTCAATGGATGGTTCACAGCAGAGTGATTTTTCTATGATTTCACTTTTTAAACTAGCGTTGCATAAGATGACAGGATGCTGACAAACAGGAATCCCTGGCAAATTCATTATACAAAACATCCTATGCTTCTCTACATGCTTTTTTAAATAACTACTGCTACAGTTATACTAATAATTAGTAAAGGAAGATAAAAGGGGTAAAATGTTTTTTTTTTTAAACCAGAGATTCACAAGATAAGGTTCTTTTTATTTTATGTATTTATTTTTTGAGGTGTCGAAAAATATGAGTTAAAAGCAATGAAAGTGACATGCCAATAGGTGCAATTCTGTTGCTACTGTGAAGTCCCTCTAGTCCCTGAACCAGTCCATTGTTTTACTACCATGGGGAAGAAAAATCATCAGGCAAGCTTGAAAATGAATTGCTCTGTGAGGCAGCTGTGTCAGGACGATCTAGACATTATGCATGTCTTTCCTTTTTAAGGAAACAAAAAACCTCTTTCCTGAGCATAAGGGAGAGATTTGGGTCAGTAAGTTCCTGTCTGGGCGCTGTAGCCCCAGGTTTCATAAGCCTTTCTTCAGAAACCAGGGGGGTGGCGCACTTCCATAGTGGTGGAGTCTTTTCAAAAGTGAGGCCTTGTGTTCTTGTATCTGCTATGATGGCGGTCCTTCCTCCACTCACCCTTAGGAAGTTCTCCTCCAGAGTAGATGCCAACAGTACTTCACATAGTTGGGAGTTCCACAGATCCTCAGACTCTGAATGTGAATTCCACGATTGTAAGAGGGTGCTGGAGTGGAGCGACAGTTTATGCCACCAGTGGACTATTACTGAGTGACACACTTTACCACACATGAAAGTATGTGTGTGGATTTGGTTTGTGTGCGTATGTGTGGAGACTCGCATATACACATGCACACCTAGCCCCACCTACTCCAGAGTGGTTCCCAATAAAATAGAGACATATTAACTTTGCTGCCTTTGATTTTACATATTTCTTTTCATAAATATGAAGTCCAACATATAGAAAGAAGCATGGAAATAATTCATCATTATCCTGGGAGAAGAGGGGACAGACGAAGGTGGGTCCCCAGATGTGTTTCTGTAGTTTTAAGAACAGAAATAGAAATAAATAATTCCTCTTCATAGAATCAACAGGCAGGAATTGGAATAGTCTCCAAATGAACTCTTGTCAGTTATTTGTCCTCTATAACTCATTATTTGAGTGCGTATTTGTCTTTTATGTTCATAAGACATCCCTCACCAATTCAAATAGTTTTGGGAAGAGATTGGTACCTTACAAACTTTTGCAGTTTTTTTTTTTTTAATTCATGATTTAGTACCTGTGAAAGTAGGAGGCTGCTATCCTAGCAGGTTCCAAGATTGATTTCCTCAAGTTCATCCTTGCCAGCCTCATTTGACATGTACAAACACAATCAATATAGTTATACCACAGGTAATCACTCATTAGAAGGGCTCCATCTATTCCAAGCTGTAGGTGAATCAATTTATCATTTCATTTTCATTCACATCAGAATGGTGTGTTTACCTTGCAGTGGCATCCTTTGAGTAGACAAGGTTAATACCAACTTAATTTTACTTTAATGGTAACTTAAATGAAATCCTTTGATGAACATGGAACCCTGAATACTCTGCTGAGGAAATTCAATCAAAATTTGTCTCCTAACAGAGCTGTGTTTTTGATGGATGGATGTTCGTACTGTTTTATTCAGTCCCCTCCCTTCGATGTAGTTGAGTAGGAGACCAACACCCACGGGGCCTGAGGCATGTTGATGGAACTGGCATTCACCACTGAATTGCATTTTCTTTGGGGCCAAGACTGATACAAGAAATGTCAGTTTTATCACCAAGGGCTTTAATGTCATATCTTTGCATAATATTATCGTGGAAATATTCTTATTCCTGTATCCCTTTGCTTACTTCTCTGTGAAACTCCTTTCATTATTCATGCTTCAGTCTTTGTGTTATTAGATAGAAGGCCTTCACTAGGCACCCCAGGGAGAACAGGTCACCTCTCTGTGGCCCATAACACCACACTGTGCTCGAATTATCTGTTTAAGTGCTTGTTTCCACGACTAGACCCTGGTCTGCCTATTTGACAATAACTTAACTAGAGTCATATCTCTTTCAGGCACATACAAAGCTTAGTACACATGAAAAAAGCACCATGTTGACATTAATTGTTGTTGTTTAGTCTCTAAGTTGTATCTGACTCTTGTGACCCCATGGACTATTGCCCTGAAGGCTCCTCTGTCCATGGGAATTCCTAGGCAAGAATACTGGAGTGGGTGGCCATATCCTCCTCCAGAGGATCCTCCTGACCCAGGGATAGAACCCACGTCTCCTGAATTGGCAGGCCGATTCTTTAAAGCTGAGAAACCAGGGAAGCCCATTGATATTAATACACATCCATAATTTAATGGGTTTCCCAGGTAGCTCAAATGGTAAAGAAACTGCCTGCAATGCAGAAGACCTGGGTTCAATCCCTGGATTGAGAAGATTCCCTAGAGAAGGAAATGACAATCCATTCCAGTATTCAAGCCTGGAGAATTCTATGGACAGAGGAACCTGGTGGGCTACAGTCCATGGGGTTGCAAAGAGTGGGACATGAGTGAGCAATTAGCACTTTCACTTTCATAATTTAATACATTTTTATCTTGTGATGAAAATGCATTTTTTTTTCCTCTTCTGTTGTTTTTCTTCCATATATCCCACTCATCAACCACAGCATTTGTTTTCAAGATCTGGGTCATAGGGTAATCATTTATAGAACCTTTTATCATTTAAAATGGGCATTCATAATACATTAGTATTCGGTTAGTGCATTCACTTAGAGCTGACATCAACCTGTGAAGACAAAACTTGTAATCCTCATTAAGTAAAACCCAGAGTATAGTATATAGTTTACTTCTATATTGTCTTTCTCATTTACCCTTCTGATTCCATGAGATAGAAAATTTCTGTTTTTATTCACTGTTAATTCTTTAACAGCCAGATAATCCTTGGGCATAGTAGATGCTCAATCAAATTTTGTTGAATATGTTAATATCAGTTCAGTTCAGTTCCGTTCAGTTGCTCAGTTGTGTCTGACTCTTTGTGACCCCATGGACTCAGCACACCAGGCTTCCATGTTCATCACCAACTCCCAGAGCATGCTTAAACTTATGTCGTTTGCATCCGTGACACCATCTCATCCTCTATCATCCCCTTCTCATCCCGCCTTCAATCCTTCCCAGCATCAAGGTCTTTTCCAATGAGTTGGTTCTTCATATCAGGTGGCCAAAATATTGGAGTTTCAGCTTCAGTATCAGTCAGTCCTTCCAATGAATATTCAGGACTATTTCCTTTAGGATGGACTGAATGGATCTCCTTGCAGTCCAAGGGACTCTCAGGAGTCTTCTCCAATACTACAGTTCAAAAGCATCAATTCTTCAGTGCTCAGCTTTCTTTAGAGTCTAGCTCTCATATCCATACATGACTACTGGAAAAAACCATAGCTTTGATTAGACAGACCTTTGTTGGCAAAGTAATGTCTCTGCTTTTTAATAGGTTGGTCATAACTTTTCTTCCAAGTGAAGAAGGAATACATAGGGCCCGATCTCCATTTCAGGCCTGTTCATGCTGATCATGCTCGGGCACCTCTCTGAACTCTGTGCTTAGTGCCTGTGGAAATTACAATGGAGGGATTAGGCCCCCCCTCTGGACAGGAGAATCTGGAAGGTTAGATCCAGGATACTCAACACCTAAGTGATAACATGCACTAATCACCCCTGGCTCCCGACAGGTCATAAACCCTGGCTCCTGCCAGGTCATAAGCTTTCTGATAGTAACCTCGGGCTTATTGATTATCGACTGTTCTAACACATGATACTTGAATGATGGCATTATTGTGATTGTATTTACCTTTCCTTCATTGATGTAAGTTCCAGGTGATTTGGGGTGGTGGGTTTAGACACGTACACATGGATATAAAAGATCCTCACAAATGCTGGTCGGGGTCCTTGGCTAAGAGGAGACTCTGCCTTGGGCCCGCCGGTGTAATCAACTGCACTTCACTATCTGCATTGTCCTTCTGAGTGAGTTTGCTTCGTGGAGTGCATGGCTACAACATTTGGTGCATTGGCCGGGAAGCTTCTCACTTTGAGGAGACAGGTCTCATTTGAGGCCACCCCGAGGCTTTGTAGCTTGAATCTCCTAGAGGGGGGAGGCGCCTCGCCCCTCTGGAAGATTTCGGTTTTTCAACGCCCAGTTCCTTCGTTTTGGCAGGCAGTGAACGGCAGCAAGGGAACAGAGCGCTCAGGTGAGGAGGAGCCCACCCGGTAGGTTGGAAGAGGGGGCCTGATCACCCGCCCTGGGAGGGACTAGAGGAAGAGACGCATAAGAAACTGGTTTGGGTTGGCGGGGATAGCTGCTCCGCATTCAGGTCAATGGCCGTGCCAGGGTTGATTAAAAGGAACTGAGGGTTTAAGAAAGCCAATTAGAAGGTGTGTCCACGCCGTCTTAGGGAACATGTGGAGCGGTCGCCAAGGGGTTTTATAGAAAGGATATCAAACTCTGTGCGCTCGTATTCTGCCCTCCCCCTCAGGAGGTACCCATCTGCTGTGTGAGCCATCATCTCCTCTGCCAGTGGAGACAGATAGATTGGCTCTGGAATCGCGCTGGAGGCTCTAGCTGGCATAAGACCGAGGCCCAGCATCCATTGCTGGAAGGCAGCTGGCTTTGTAAGCGCGCTGGAGGGTAAGGTACCTCTGCTAAGGGAAAGGGACAGAGGGGCTGGAGAGAGCCCCTCTGGTGTGTTTTCGGCCGGCGTCTGGTGTTCGTCTGTCTGCTGTGTCTTTGTGTGTGCCGGCATTGTCAGCGTTTTGTGTACCTGGTTTTTGTTCTGGTTTTGCCTCCGGACTCCCGGAGGACTGTTTGTTCTGTCTCTCTGTCTGTCCGTGTGGCTGTACTGTGAGCCACGCTGCTGAGCAATTCTCCTGGGTGGCCCTCCCAATGGAGTCTCTTGCTTTGTCAGCACATGTGTCTCCTTGGACAATTCATTTCCAAGTGTTAGACAAAAACCCAGCTTCGGGCCCTGGAAGGGGTCCCCATCTTCTTCACTGAGACTGATGTCCAGACCACTCGGGGTACTCGGGCTGGCTTGCCTGCCAATGGACCAGACCCAGAGGCCGCAACTGGGACCCTTTTGTCCCTGGTTTCCTCCTGACGCTGACAGCTGGCCACAGTGCCCTGACTGGTAAGAAACAAAGAGACTTTATTGACCTCTAAACTCAGAAAATGAAGCTGGATCTTGCATTGTGTCTGTCTAAATGTGTTTTGGTATGTCTTTGTCTCTGCATAATGATTTTTTGGGGTTAATTTGTAAATGAGCTCTATTTAATTGGCTTAGAGAAAGATAAGGACTTACAAATAAAATAATTCTAAATTAAATGATAAATTCCAGGTTCATGTGAACTGGGAAATATTCAGTATTAGATACCTGATATTGATGTTTGTTGATCTATATCTGTAATTACCTCAAGTTAAAAAAAAAAAGGAGAGAAAAAACTTCTAAAAATGTAAATGAGATATGAGCTTTTATATGATTATTCTTTAAGAATATCTGTCTAAAATAGTCTCTCCGGATTGACATAACTTGAATTTTTAAGAGTTATGCTAAGTGTGCTAAGTGTTAGAAGTCTATTAAGTAGTTAAGGTCATTTCCTTTTACAGAGAAACTAAAGAGATTTAGGACTGTAAGTGAATAATGTTTGGTGCCATCCTAAAATGTTCTAGAAAGCAAGGGTTTTAGAAATTATCACTGGTATTTATATCCACCAGTCTATAGAATGCTAATATAAAGGTCAGTTCTTGGTTGCTTAAGGAAAGTAGGATGTGTGTTTTCAGTAAAAAAGGTATAAGGAGTGAAATTACATTTTATGAAGGGAAAAGGAAGTAGGTCTGATTTATAGGTGGCTGTTTCAGGATGGGAGAACAAAGGAATGGGTACAGAAAGTGACACGAATGTTTTGTGGAAAGTAGACCCCAAGGAAAGAGTTTTGTGCATAAATACGAGTTTTCTTGAGATGTTGAACTACCTTTGATGATAGATTTTAAATTTATCTCTGAAGTGATCTGTTCTATGTTTACCTTTGAAATCTTTTGTTAATTTTGGCTTAGTGAATAACTGTTGTTTCACAGTGACTTATATGATCCTATCTGACTGTTATAAACTCTTTTCATATTTATTGACAATACTTTCTAAGTCACTGACCTCTAACTAACTTTGGGGTGTTTCAGAGGGCCCCTGAAACATCTCAAAGAGAGATATTAAACTAGTTGTGTTTATTTAGTGGGTTAAATTACATAAAAAATATTATCAAATGAATAATAAATCCACTCATGTTATAATATACCATAAAATTACTAATACAGATATTCCAGAAATTATATGGAGTTCTTAACATTCTGATATGTCCTGGTATTTTAATGGAAAAGAAGATGACCTCACAAAAGTTAACAAAAGGACTGAATGAACTTTATGGTTTCTATCGGAAAAATTACAGGTTAGAATCTTGTGTTTTCCGGGAGTAGGGAAAACCTTCCTCTCAAACTAATTATGAAAATAATTTGGTAAAATTATACGTTATAAACAATACAATTATATTTTCTATCTAACTTCTTCCGAGATTTGAAATTCTTAGGTTTCCAGTAAGCTTATCAAATGAGCTAAGAAGGTTATCTCACTAACAGGCACAAAAATCCCAGGAATTTTGAGACCTTTAAGGGAAGAATTCACCCAGATGTGTTGGGCAAAGTCTGTGATGGGCCTTAGGTGTGAGTTTCCCAGCCTTGGTTTATTTTAGGGGTTCAGTCTGAGACTCTATAGATGTTTCAACAAAATAAAAAGTTTGTGATCAATTGTGAGTATATGAATCATCAGACCAAGGTTAGTGAGAACAGACCTGTTTTACAACAGGTAAACTAGCCTTGATCTGGTTATATTTGATGAAAGTGAAGATAACTTTAGGGACAAAATGATGTTTCAATAAATGTTAAATTCCAGTTTGTTAATGGAGGTCTACCAATGGAGGTAGTAAGACTCAGTTCTTAAATAGTTCTTTGCTGTTATGTGATATTAATGTAAACTTTAATTGAATTCCTAAAGAACACCCTAAGTTTGTTTCTGAAGCTTATCTCAGTAATCTATCTTTGGATGAAGATCAGATGCCTCATGATCTGCAACCAGAACTGGAAGAAGACATAATTTAAGGGACTGTCTGTCTCCAACCTGGATGGAAGGACTTTTTGTCAGGAGAAACTACACTATACCAGGATGGGAAGATGATGACATCAGAGGTGGACAGCTTGCCTAGGATGCTGGACCTGATTCGTATGATCATTTATAATGTTTTCTTGGCTTCTTGGACCTTTGCATATAAATCAAATGCTTTTCTGTCATAGATCTGATCCTAGGCTAGTTTTAGAAATCAATCCAGTTGTTGGGTTTGTGGCCAATTGCCTGTGTCTAGGTCTGGGCTACCTTGGTAGGTTTCTCCACTACAAGAGTCTGACTGGTTGGCCCCGAGAAAATTTACTTAAAAAATATATTATAGTCATTCAGGCCACTGTGATATTACTAGATGGGATCCCCTCTCCAGGCCAATTAATAATGCCTGCTCTGACTCTGGCCATAAATTTGAGCTTTTTCCTATTGCTCAAGCTTGGTCGGAACAACAAGAAAAGTTTCAGCAAAGGAAGAAAAATCTCCCACAATTATGGGATAGATTTGTATAGATAACACCAGGTTATGGTAATTTGGGTTTAAAGTCTCCTCTGTGTTAAAAATAATTATATCATACTAAAGATGATTAGTCTAGTAGCACTAGAGGGCTGGACTGTGTGCCTTATAGACAGTGGTGCCAATATACAGTTTCCCTGGAAGATAAAGATTCTGCAGAGTGGGTCAGAGGACCTGATGTATACTGGGTTACATTTAATAGAAGCTCTTGACCTAAGTCTTACTTGTGACTTTGCTGGTACTGCTGGCTAAGTTATTTGTATTTCACCTGTTTTACAAGATTGCCCTTTTTACACTGTCAAATGTGTGTCTGAGGCTTCTAATAGAATAATATATAGTCCCATATGAGATTGATGATGGTAACAGTGTAACTCTAGATATGAGAAAAAGCAACAAAGGAAATATTTTCCTGGACCAAGAGGCTAGTAAGACAGGTGGTCCAGAGAATTTTGGATATTGTTTTATGGCCTAGTCCAGTAACAGCACCTTGAGTGGCCTGTCAGCGGAATCTTTGCCAAACCTGATAATGGACATTCTCAGCACCATGAGATAAAATGGTCATGAAATGCCCCCTCTCAAAATCATGGTCAAGCTTTTGAGCAAAAAGGGGCTCTGCTGACGAAAGACCGACACTTGTCATCTACATCTACAATGATTAAATCATGGCCACTGCAACTGCTGACTTTCAAGCCCCTGAGAGGAGTTCAAGATAAAAATCAAGAATGAGGCCCTCTGTGCTCTGGGAAAAACTGGCAAAACAGGCCTTCAGATAGTTAGATCTTTCCAGGAGATTTTACGAGTTCCAATTCTTGCATCTTCTCATATCTAGAAAAACACTGACATCATTAATGGTGACATCTGCTTTGGCCATTATGAAAAAGTTTACAAGTAAAAGTCAAATAGGGTAGCTATGGTTCAGACATCCTGAAAAATAACTGGGTGATACTATAGATGTAACTTCAGATTAGACGCTGTATTGCTAAACACTTGAGTTTTCTGAGTCATGTCAGGCTTGGATGCTACCATTCTCAAAACAATGACACTAGGATTTGCCTTTGCCCATGGCAGTATTAAGCCCATGCCCCCGAAGAGACTGGAGCATTAGATATACTCACAGCAGCCCAAGGAGAGACTTGCGCCATAATTAAAGTCGAATGTTGTGTATACATCCCTGACCTGTCTGGAAATGTATCCACTGCCTTGGAGGATATGCAAAACCAAGTGAAAGCCATGTCTAATGAACATATTCCCTTTTGGACTTCGGTCCGATCCTGGGTAAAGGGAGACTGGTGGAAAACTATTGTTACTGTTGTCATAATGGTTTCAATCATACTGCTCTGCGGGCCTTGTTTCTTACAATGCCTTGTGAATTTTGTAACCCAGAGGTTGATAGCGTTCTCTCATCTAGATGGCCGGAGGACTAAGGTAAAATATATTCCAGTGAATGATGCTCGTTATAGAGACTAAGAGCATCAAGAGGGGGGAAGGAGGAAGGAATTCAAAGGGCCCGATCTCCATTTCAGGCCTGTTCATGCTGATCATGCTCGGGCACCTCTCTGAACTCTGTGCTTAGTGCCTGTGGAAATTACAATGGAGGGATTAGGCCCCCCCTCTGGACAGGAGAATCTGGAAGGTTAGATCCAGGATACTCAACACCTAAGTGATAACATGCACTAATCACCCCTGGCTCCCGACAGGTCATAAACCCTGGCTCCTGCCAGGTCATAAGCTTTCTGATAGTAACCTCGGGCTTATTGATTATCGACTGTTCTAACACATGATACTTGAATGATGGCATTATTGTGATTGTATTTACCTTTCCTTCGTTGATGTAAGTTCCGGGTGATTTGGGGTGGTGGGTTTAGACACGTACACATGGATATAGAAGATCCTCACAAATGCTGGTCGGGGTCCTTGGCTAAGAGGAGACTCTGCCTTGGGCCCGCCGGTGTAATCAACTGCACTTCACTATCTGCATTGTCCTTCTGAGTGAGTTTGCTTCCTGGAGCGCATGGCTACAACACAAGGAGTAAGCGTCTTAATTTCATGGCTGCAGTCACAATCTGCAGTGATTTTGGAGCCCCCGGAAATAAAGTCTGTCACTGTTTCCACTGTTTCCCCATCTATTTGCCATGAAGTGATGGGACCTGATGCCATGGTCTTCATTTTTTGAATATTGAGTTTTAAGCCAGCTTTTTCACTCTCCTCTTTCACTTTCATCAAGAGGTTCTTAAGTTCTTCTTCACTTTCTGCCATAAGTGGTGTCATCTGCGTATCTGAGGCTATTGATATTTCTCCTGGCAGTCTTGATTCCAGCTTGTGCTTCATCCAGACAGGCATTTTGCATGATGTACTCTGCATATAAGTTAAATAATCAGGGTGACAATATACAGCCTTGACATACTCCTTTCCTGATTTGGAGCCAGTCTGTTGTTCTATGTCCAGTCCTAACTGTTGCTTCTTGACCTGCATACAGATTTCTCAGGAGACAGGTCAGGTGGTCTGGTATCCCATCTCTTTCAGAATTTTCCAGTTTGTTGTTATCCACACAGCCAAAGGCTTTGGCATAATCAATAAAGCAGAAGTAGATGTTTACCTTGAACTCTCCTGCTTTTTTGATGATCCAGCAGATGTTGATAATTTGATCTTGTTCCTCTGCCTTTTCTAAACCCAGCTTGAACATCTGTAAGTTCATCGTTCATGTACTGTTGAAGCCTGGCCTGGAGAATTTTGAGCATTACTTTGCTAGCATGTGAGATGAGTGCAATTTTGTGGTAGTTTGAGCCTTCTTTGACATTGCCTTTGTTTGGGATTGGAATGAAAACTGACCTTTTCCAGTCCTGTGGCCACTGCTGAGTTTTCCAGATTTGCTGGCATATTGAGTGCAGATTTACTGGCATATTGATTTTAATCTATACATGAATAAACAAATATTACTAAACTTTCATTAAACCAAATCTCTGTCAGGCCGCCATTGCTTCCTTCATTAATTTTCCGTGCTTTCACTCTCAGTGGTTGCTCTAAACCTCAACTGTTCTGATCAAACCTTCTTCCTCCCTCAGCTCCTTCCAGCTGATGACTTGGAAAGCACCCTCACAGGGGACAGAGCCTTTAGGCAGGAGCTCTCTCACCTTCTTGCCTCCACATGTCGAAAGAGCACTGTAACCTGGCCTTTATTCTCTCCCTCACCCTCTTCTATATTCCAACTACACTCTTTATTTCATCTTTATCCAGATTCTCCTGGACTTTTTCTCATAAAACATTCTATCTCCCTGTCTTAATCTATTATCTTTCTTCTGGCTTTTTTCTCAAAAGCTGAACATTAAAAAGTCTCCATTTTATTTCTCCTTCTGGTATCAGCTTCCCTTTCCTTTACTGTGGAGACACAGTAAGATTCTCCTACCTTTATCCTTACACTGTCCATGGGTTTAAGTCTCATGCAATTCTCCCCTTGTTTTATCTGGTCTCTGTCCTCATCAATGTTGTCAAATTGATGATCTATGATTTCTTAATTGCTAAAACCAGTGGACACTTTTCAATTCTAATCTTATTTAGGTTTTTTTTTTTAAGTCTTAGAATTTTGTTTACTTTTTCCTGGATTTTTAAACAGTTTTCTTTAATGATCCTTGTCTCTCTG
>ML663961.1:0-12078 GCA_007570785.1 Antilocapra americana | reverse complement strand
ATTTGTATAGAAGATGTGATGTCATATACAGTTGATGGGACTTCACAGATAGTGGGTGTGATGGTATGAATACAGTGCAAGGGATGTCATAAATACAGTGGTGTGATGTGAGAAGGAGTGGATATGATGTCATAAAGAGCTCATGTGACGGTATAGATACATTGGGTACGATGTCATACATAAGGTACTTGTCATCTAACCTATACATTTGGTTGGATGGCTCAGATTGATGCAGTATCACAAGTACAGAAGATGTGATTTCATATAGCTTTGATGTGACTTCTTATACATTGGGGGTGATGTCATGAGTACATTGGATGTGATGTCATAAATATACTGGTGTGATGTCATAAGGAGTGGAAGTGATGACATATAGTGTACATATGACATCATACACATAGAGGGTGTGATGTCATACGTATAGTGGTTTTGATGAAAGGATTCAGTGGAGATCGTGTCAGATAGAGTGGGTGTGATGTCAGATAGAGTGGTTGTGCTGTCATCCACACAGGGCTGCTGATATCTCTTTAGCAGATATAATGTCATAGACATAGTGAGTGTGATGTCACAGATAAATTGCCTGTGATAACACATGCAGCGTGGATGTGATGTCATAAGGTGGATGAGACATCATATAGAGTGGGCGTGACGTCAAGATTACAGTGGATGTGATGTCATACAGTGGACATGGAGTCCTAAGAGTGGGTGTGATATCATGAATACACCTGATTTGATGTTTGAAACTCGGCGTGTGATGTCATAAAGAGGGAATATGACGTCATAGAGAGCATATGATATCATACAGGTACTGGGTGTGATGGGCATGGACTGGGTGTAATATCCTTTGTACAGTGGGTGGAATGACATTGATACATTGGAAGCGAGGTCAGATATAGTGTGTGTGATGTCCAATAGAATGGGTACGGTAAAATACATACTGCTTATGATGTCATACATATATTGGGTATGATATTCATACATGCAGTGTGTGTGATATCATCGAGAGAGTGTTTGTGATGATGCCATCTAGTGGGTGCAATGTCATAAATACTGTGATTTAATATCATAAATAGTGAATGTGATGTGGAGTCGAGTGCATGTGATGTCATACAGTGCCCATGGGGTCCTAAGAGTGGGTGGGATATCATGAATACACCTGATTTCATGTTTGAAACACTGGGTTGTGATGTCATAAAGAAGATATGATGCCATAGAGAGCATATGATGTCATACAGGTACCGGGTGTGATGGGCATAGAGTGGGTGTGATATCCTCTGTACAGTGGGTGGAAGGACACTGATACAGTGGAAGCGATGTCAGATATAGTGTGTGTCATGTCCAAGAGAATAGGTCGGGTAAAATATGTACTGCATATGATGTCATACATGTATTGGATATGTTATGCATACATGCAATATGTGGGATGTGATCGAGAGAGTAGTTGTGATGATGCAGTCGAGTGGGTGCAATGCCATAAATACTGTGATTTAATGTCATAAATACTGAATGTGATGTCGAGTCTAGTGCATGTGATGTCATACATATGCCCAATGTGCTGACACAGGTATTGGATGTGCTATTATTTGTATCGAAGATGTGATGACATATAGAGTTGATGGGACTTCACATATGGTGGGTGTGATGACATGAATACAGTGCAAGTGATGTCATAAATACAGTGGTGTGATAAGAGAATGAGTGGATATGGTGTCATAAAGAGCACATATGACAGTATAGATACATTGGGCACAATGTCATATATAAGGTACTTGTCATCTAACCTATACTGTGGGTTTGACGGCTCAGATTGATGCAGTATCACAAGAACAGAAGATGCATTTTCATATAGGTTTGATGTGACTTCATATACATTGGGGGTGATGTCATAAGTGCATTGAATGTGATGTCATAAATATAGTGTTGTGATGTCATAAAGATTGGAAGTGATGGCATATAGTGTACATAAGACACCATACACATAGAGGGTGTGATGTCATATGTATAGTGGTTTGGATGAAAAGATACAGTGGAAATCATGTCAGATAGAGTGGGTGTGATGTCAGATAGAGTGGTTGTGCTGTCATCCACACAGGCCTCCTGATGCCTCATTAGTGGATATGATGTCATAGACATAGTGAGTGTGATGTCACAGATAAATTGCCTGTGATTTCACATGCAGCATTGATGTGATGTCATAAGGTGGATGAGACATCATATAGAGTGGGTGTGACGTCACGATTACAGTGGATGTGATGTCATAAAGTTGGCATGGAGTCCTAAGAGTGGGTATTATATCATGAATACACCTGATTTGATGTTTGAAACACTGGGCTGTCATGTCATAAAGAGGGGATATGACGCCATAGAGATCATATGATGTCAACAGGTATTCGGTGTGATGGGCATAGAGTGGGTGTGATATCCTCTGTACTGTGTGGTTGAATGACACAGATACAGTGGAAGCGATGTCAAATATAGTGTGTGTGATGTCCAAGAGAATGTTAGGGTAAACTATATACTGATTATGACGAGATACATATATTGGATATGATATGCATACATGCAATGTGTGGGATATCATCGAGAGAGTGGTTGTGATGACGCAGTCGAGTGGGTGCAATGTCATTAATACTGTGACTTAATGTCATAAATAGTGAATGTGATGTCAAGTCTAGTGCCTGTGATGTCATACATATGTCCGGTGTGCTGACAGAGGTATTAGATGTGCTGTTATTTGTATAGAAGATGTGATGTCATATACAGGTGATGGGATTTCACCTATAGTGGGCGTGATGGCATGAATACAGTGCAAGTGATTTCATAAATACAGTGGTTTGATATGAGAATGAGTGCGTATGGTAACATAAAGGGCCCATATGATGGCTTAGATACATTGGGCACGATGTCATACATAAGGTACTTGTTATCTAACCTATACAGTGGGTTTGAGGGCTCAGATTGATGCAGTATCACAACTACAGAAGATTTGATTTCATATACCTTTGATGTGAATTCATATACATTGGGGGTGACGACATGAGTACATTGCATGTGATGTCATAAATATAGTGGTGTGACGTCATAAAGAGTGGATGTGATGGCATATAGAGTACATATGACATCATACACATAGAGGGTGTGATGTGGTACGTATAGTGGTTTTGTTGAAAGGATACAGTGGATATCATGTCAGATAGAGTGTGTGTGATGTCAGATAGAGTGATTGTGCTGTCATCCACACAGGGCTCCTGATGTCTCATTAGTGAATATGATGTCACAGACTTAGTCAGTGTGATGTCACAGATAAATTGCCTGTGATTTCACATGCAGCGTGGATGTGATGTCATAAACTGGATGAGACGTCATATGGAATGGGTGTGACGTCATCATTACAGTGGATGTGATGTTATACCGTGGTCATGGAGTCCTAAGAGTGGGTGTGATATCATGAATACACCTGATTTGATGTTTGAAACACTGGGGTATGATGTCATAAAGAGGGAATATGACGTCATAGAGAGCATATGATGTCAAACAGGTACTGGGTGGGATGGGCATAGAGTGGGTGTGATGTCATCTGTACAGTTGGTGGATTGACACTGAAACTGTGGAAGCGATGTCAGGTATAATGTGTGTGATGTCCAAGAGAATGGGTAGGGAAAACCATATACTGCGTATGATGTCATACCTATGTTGGATATGATATGCATACATGCAATGTGTGTGATATCATCGAGAGAGTGGTTGTGATGATGCAGTCGAGTGGGTGCAATGTCATACATACTCTGATTTAATGTCATAAAGACTGAATGTGATGTCGAGTGTAGCCCATGTGATGTCATACGTCTGCACAGTGTGATGACACAGGTATTGGATGTGATGTTATTTGTATAGAAGATGTGATGTCATATACAGTTGATGGGACTTCACAAAAAGGGGTGTTATGGCATGAATACAGTGTAAGAGATGTCATAAATGCAGTGGTATGATGTGAGAATCAGTCGATATAATGTCATATGATCCCATATGACGGGATAGATACATTGGGCACGATGCCATACATAAGGTACTTGTCATGTAACCTATACAGTGGGTTTGAAGGGTCAGATTGATGCAGTATCACAAGTTTAGAAGATGTGATTTCATATAGTTTTGACGTGACTTCATATACATTTGGTGTGACGTCATGAGTACATTGAGTGTGATGTCATAAACATAGTACTGTGACGTCATAACGAGTGGATGTCATGGCATATAGAGTACGTACGACATCATACACATAGAGGCTGTGATGTCATGTGTATAGTGGTTTCGATGAAAGGATACAATGTAAATCACGTCAGATAAAGTAGGTGTGATGTCAGATAGAGTGGTAGTGCAGTCATCCACACAGGGCTCCTGATGTCTCATTAGTGGATATGATGTCATAGACATAGTGAGTGTGGTGTCACAGATAAATTGCCTGTGATTTCACATGCAGCGTGGATGTGATGTCATAAAGTGGATGAGACATCATATAGAGTGGGTGTGACGTCATGATTACAGTGGATGTGATGTTATTCAGTGAACATGGAGTCCTAAGAGTGGGTGTGATATCAGGAATAACCTGATATGATGTTTGAAACACTGGGGTGTGATGTCATAAAGAGGGCATATGACCTCATAGAGAGCATATGATGTCATACAGGTACTGGGTGTGATGGGCATAGAATGGGTGTGATATCATCTGTACAGTGGGTTGAATGACACAGATACAATGTAAGTGATGTCAGATATAGTGTGCATGATGTCCAAGAGAATGGGTAGGGTAACCTATATACTGCATATGACGTCATACATATATTGGATATGATATGCATACATGCAATGTGTGTCATATCATCGAGAGAGTGGTTGTGATGATGCAGTCGAGTGGGTGCAATGTCATAAATACTGTGACTTAATGTCATAAATAGTAAATGTGATGTCGAGTCTAGTACATGTGACGTCATACATATGCCCAGTGTGATGACACAGATATTTGATGTGCTGTTATTTGTATAGAAGATGTGAAGTCATATGCAGTTGATGGGACTTCACATATACTGGGAGTGATGGCATGAATACAGTCAAACGATATCATAAATACAGTGGTGTGATATGAGAATGAGTGGATATCGTGTCAAAAAAGCCCATATGACGGGATAGATTCTATGGGCAAGATGTCGTATATAGGTGCTTGTCATCTAACCTATAAGGTGTGTTTGACTGCTCAGATTGATGCAGTATCAGAAGTAGAGAAGATGCGATTTCATATACCTTTGACGTGAGTTCATATACATTGGGAGTGATGTCATGAATACATTGGATGTGATGTCATTAATATAGTAGTGTGACGTCATAAAGAGTGGAAGTGATGTCATATAGAATACAAATGGCATAATACACATAGAAGGTGTGATGCCATACGTATAGTTGTTTCGATGAAAGGATACACTGGAGATCGTGTCAGATACAGTTTGTGTTAGGGCAGATAGAGTGGTTGTGCTGTCATCCACAAAGGGCTCCTAATGTCTCATTAATGGATATAATGTCATAGATATCGTGAGTATGATGTCAAAGATAAATTGCTTGTGATTTCACATGCAGCGTGGATGTGATGTCATAAAGTGGATGAGACATGATATAGAGTGGGTGTGACGTCATGATTACAGTGGATGTGATGTCATTCAGCGAACATGGAGTCCTAAGAGTGGGTGTGATATCAGGAATAACTTGATTTGATGTTTGAAACACTGGGGTGTGATGTCATAAAGAGGGCATAAGACGTCATAGAGAGCATATGATGTCATAAAGGTACTGGGTGCGATGAGCATAGAGTGGGTGTGATATCATCTGTCCAGTGGGTGGAATGACACTGAAACAGTGGAAGCGATGTCAGGTATAGTGTGTGTGATTTCCAAGAGAATGGGTAGGGAAACCCATATACTGCATATGATGTCATACCTATGTTCGATATGATATGCATACATGCAATGTGTGTGATATCATCGAAAGAATGGTTGTGATGATGCAGTCGAGTGGGTGCAATGTCATGCATACTGTGATTTAATGTCAGAAATAGTGAATGCGATGTCGAGTCTAGTGCATGTGAGGTCATACATATGCCCAGTGTGATGACACAGGTATTGGATGTGATGTTATTTGTATAGAAGGTGTGATGTCATATACAGTTGATGGGACTTCACATAGAGTGGGTGTGATGGCATGAATACAGTGCAAGTGATGTAATAAATGCCGTGTGTGTGATGTGAGAATGAGTGGATATGATGTCATAAACAGCCCATATGACGGCATAGATACATTGGGCACGATGTCATACATAAGGTACTTGACATCTAACCTATACAGTGGGTTTGAGGGCTCAGATTGATGCAGTATCACAAGTACAGAAGATGTGATTTCATATAGCTTTGACATGACTTCATATACATTAGGTGTGACATCATAGTACATTGGGTGTGATGTCATAAACATAGTGGTGTGACGTCATAAAAAGTGGATGTGATGGCATAGAGAGTATGTACGACATCATACACATAGAGGCTGTGATGTCATGTGTATAGCGGTTTTGATGAAAGGATACAGTGGAGATCATGTCAGACAGAGTGCGTGTGATGTCAGATAGAGTGGTAGTGCTGTCATCCCCACAGGGCTCCTGATGTCTCATTAGTGGATATGATGTCATAGACATAGTGAGTGTGATGTCACAGATAAATTGCTTGTGATTTCACATGCAGCGTGGATGTGATGTCATAAAGTGGATGAGACATCATATAGAGTGGGTGTGATATCATGATTACAGTGGATGTGATGTCATTCAGTGAACATGGAGTCCTAAGAGTGGGTGTGAATTCAGGAATAACCTGATTTGATGTTTGAAACACTGGGGTGTGATGTCATAATGAGGGTATATGACGTCATAGAGAGCATATGATGTCATACATGTACTGGGTGTGATGGGCATAGAATGGGTGTGATATCCTCTGTACAGTGGGTTGAATGACACAGATACAATGTAAGCAATGTCAGATATAGTGTGCATGATGTCCAAGAGAATGGGTAGGGTAACCTATATACTGCATATGACGTCATACATATATTGGATATGATATGCATACATGCAATGTGTGGGATATCATTGAGAGAGTGGTTGTGATGATGCAGTCGAGTGGGTGCAATGTCATAAATACTGTGACTTAATGTCATAAATAGTGAATGCGATGTCGAGTCTAGTGCATGTGATGTCATACATATGCCCAGTGTGATGACACAGATATTTGATGTGCTGTTATTTGTATAGAAGATGTGAAGTCATATACAGTTGATGGGACTTCACATATACTGGGAGTGATGGCATGAATACAGTGCAAACATTATCATAAATACAGTGGTGTGATATGAGAATGAGTGGATATAGTGTGAAAAAAGCCCATATGATGGCATAGATACTATGGGCAAGATGTCGTACATAGGTGCTTGTCATCTAACCTATGCAGTGTGTTTGGCGGCTCAGATTGATGCAGTATCACAAGTAGAGAAGATGCAATTTCATATAGCTTTGGTGTGACTTCATATCCATTGGGGGTGATATCATGAGTACATTGGATGTGATGTCATAAATATAGTAGTGTGACGTCATAAAGAGTGGAAGTGATATCATATAGAATACAAATGACATAATACACATAGAGGGTGTGATGCCATACGTATAGTTGTTTTGATGAAAGGATACAATGGAGATGGTGTCAGATAGAGTGGGTGTTAGGGCAGATAGAGTGGTTGTGCTGTCATCCACAAAGGGCTCCTGATGTCTCATTAGTGGATATAATGTGATAAACATAGTGAGTGTGATGTCACAGATGAATTGCCTGTGATTTCACACGCAGTGTGCATGTGAGGTCATAAAGTGGATGAGACATCATATAGAGTGGGTGTGACGTCATGATTACAGTGGATGTGATGACATACCGTGGACATGGAGTCCTAAGAGTGGTTGTCATATCATGAATACACCTGGTTTGATGTTTGAAACACTGGGGTGTGATGTTATAATGAGGGGATATGATGTCATAGAGAGCATATGTTGTCATACAGGTACTGGGTGTGATGGGCATAGAGTGGGTGTGATATCATCTGTACAGTGTGTCAAATGACAGTGATACAGTGGAAGCGATGTCAGATATAGTGTGCCTGATGTTCAAGAGAATGGGTAGGGTAACCAATGTACTGCATATGATGTCATACATATATTGGATATGATATGCATATATGCAATGTTTGGGATGTCATCGAGAGAGTGGTGGTGATGATGCAGTCGAGTGGGTGCAATGTCATAAATACTGTGATTTAATGCCATAAATAGTGAATGTGATGTGGAGTCTAGTGCATGTGATGTCATGCATATGCCCAGTGTGATGACACAGGTATTGGATGTGTGTTTATTTGTATAGAAGATGTGATGTCATAGACAGTTGATGGGACTTCACATAGAGTGGGTGTGATGGCATGAATACAGTGCAAGTGATGTCATAAATACAGTTTTTAGATATGAGTTGAGTGGATATGATGTCATAAAGAGCCCATATGATGACATAGATACATTGGGCACGATGTCATACATAAGGTACTTGTCATCTAACCTATACAGTGGGTTTGATGGCTCAGATTGATGCAGTATCACAAGGACAGAAGACGTGATTTCATCTAGCTTTGATGTGACATTATATACATTGTGGTTGACGTCATGAGTACATTGGATGTGATGTTATAAATAAACTGGTGTGACGCCATAAAGAGTGGATGTGATGGCATATCCAGTACGTATGACATCATAAACATAGAGGGTGTGATGTCATACGTATAGTGGTTTTGATGAAAGGATACAGTGGAGATAATGTCAGATAGAGTGGGTGTGATGTCAGATAGAGTGGTTGTGCTGTCATCCACACAGGGCTCCTGATGTGTCATTAGTGGATATAATGTCATAGATATAGTGAGTGTGATGTTACAGATAAATTGCCTGTGATTTCACATGCATCATGGATGTGATGTCATAAAGTGCATGAGACGTCGCATGGAGTGGTTGTGACGTCAGGATTACAGTGGATGTGATGTCATACCGTTGACATGGAGTCCTAAGAGTGGGTGTGATATCATGAATACACCTGTTTTTATGTTTGATTCCCTGGGGTGTCATGTCATAAAGAGGGGATATTACCTCATAGATAGCATATGATATCATTCAGGTACTAGGTGGGATGGGGAGAGAGTGGGTGTGATGTCATCTGTACACTGGGTGGAATGAAACAGATACAGTGAAAGCGATGTCAGATATAGTGTGTGTGATGTCCAATAGAATGGGTATGGAAGCCCATATACTGCATATGATGTCATACCTGTGTTGGATATGATATGCATAAATGCAATGTGTGTGATATCATCGAGTGAGTGGTTGTGATGATGCAGTCGAGTGGGTGCAATGTCATACATACTGTGATTTAATGTCATAAATTATGAATGTGATGTCGAGCCTAGTGCATGTGATGTCATTCCTATGCCCAGTGTGATGACACAAGTTTTGGATGAGCTGTTATTTGTATAGAAGATGTGATGTCATATACGGTTGATGGGACGTCACATGGAGTCGGTGTGATGCCATGAATACAGTGCAAGTGATGTCATAAATGCAGTGGTGTGATATGAGAATGAGTGGTTATGATGTCATATAGAGCCCATATGACGGCCTAGATATATTGGGCACGATGTCATACATAAGGTACTTGTCATGTAGCCTATGCAGTGGGTTGAATGGCTCAGATTGATGCATAATCACAAGTAGAGAAGCTGTGATTTCATATACCTTTGACGTGACTTCATATACTTTGTGGGTGACGTCATGAGTACATTGGGTGTGATGTCCTAAATATAGTGGTGTGACGTCATAAAGAGTGGATGTGATGGCATATAGAATACCTATCACATCATACACATAGAGGGTGTGATGTCATAAGTATAGTGGTTTTGATGAAAGGATACACTGGAGATCATGTCAGATAGTGTGGGTGTGGTGTCAGATAGAGTCGTTGTGCTGTCATCCACACAGGGCTACTGATGTCTCATTAGTGGATATGATGTCATAGACATAGAGACTGTGATGTCGCAGATAATTTGCCTGTGATTTCACATGCAGCGTGGATGTGAAGTCATAAAATGGATGAGACGTCATATGGAGTGTGTGTGACGTCAGGATTACAGTGGATGTGATGTCATACCGTGGACATGGAGGCCTAAGATTGGGTGTGATATCATGAATACACCTGATTTGATGTTTGAAACACTGGGGTGTGATGTCATAAAGAGGGGATATGACGTCTTAATGAGCATATGATGTCATACAGGTACTGGGTGGGATGGGCATAGAGGCGTGTGATAACATCTGTACAGTGGGTGGAATGACACTGATACAGTGGAAGCGATGTGAGAAATAGTGCTTGTGATGTCCAAGAGAATGGGTAGTGAAACCCAAATACTGCATATGATGTCATCCCTATGTTGGATATGATATGCATACCTGCACAGGGTGTGATATCATCAAGAGAGTGGTTGTGATGATGCAGTCGAGTGGGTGCAATGTCATGCATACTGTGATTTAATGTCATAAATAGTGATTGCGACGTTGAGTCTAGTGCATGTGATGTCATACAAATGCCCAGTGTGATGACACTGGTATTGGATGTGCTGTTATTTGTATAGATGATTTGATGTCATATACAGTTGATGGGACTTCAAGTATAGTGGGTGTGATGGCATGAATACTGTGAAAGTGATGTCATAAATACAGTGGTGTGATATGAGAATGAGTTGATATGATGTCATAAAGAGCCCATATGACGGCACAGATATATTGGGCATGACATCATACATAAGGTACTTGTCATCTAACCTATATAGTGTGTTTGAGTTCTCAGACTGATGCAGTATCACAAGTACAGAATATGTGATTTCATATACCTTGGACGTGAATTCATATACATTGGGGGTGACCTCATGAGTACATTGCATGTGATGTCATAAATATAGTGGTGTGATGTCATAAAGAGTGGATGTGATGGCATATCCAGTACGGATGACATGATACACAGAGAGGGTGTGATGTTATACGTATAGTGGTTTTGATGAAAGGATACACTGGAGATCATGTCAGATAGAGTGGGTGTGATGTCAGATAGAGTGGTTGTGCTGTCATCCACAAAGGGCTTCTGATGTCTCATTAGTGGATATGATGTCACAGACAGAGTGAGTGTGATGTCCCAGATAAATTGCCTGTGATTTCACATTCAGCGTGGATGTGATGTCATAAAGTGGATGAGACGTCATATGGAGTGGGTGTGATGTCAGGATTAGAGTGGATATGATGTCATACCGTAGACATGGAGGCGTAAGAGTGGGTGTGATATCATGAATACACCTGATTTGATGTTTGAAACACTGGGGTGTGATGTCATAAAGAGGGGATATGAGGTCATAGAGAGCATATGATGTCATACAGGTACTCGGGGGGATGGGCATAGAGTGGGTGTGATATCATCTGTAGAGTGGGTGGAATGACACTGATACAGTGGAAGCGATGTCAGATACAGTGTGTGTGATGTCCAACAGAATGGGTAGGGAAACCCATATACTGCATATGATGTCATACCTATGTTGGATATGATATGCATACATGCCATGTGTGTGATATCATCAAGAGAGTAGTTGTGATGATGCAGTCGAGTGGGTGCAATGTCATGCATACTGTGATTTAATGTCATAAATAGTGAATGCGATGTCGATTCTAGTGCATGTGATGTGATACATATGCCCAGTGTGATGACACAGGTATTGCATGTGTGATATTTGTATAGAAGATGTGATGTCATATAGAGTTGATGGGACTTCACATATAGTGGGTGTGATGTCATGAATACAGTGCAGGTGGTGTCATAAATTCAGTGGTGTGATATGAGAATGAGTGGACATGATGTCATATAGAGACCA
>SRVM01039367.1:0-11625 GCA_007570785.1 Antilocapra americana | reverse complement strand
AGGTTTTCTCCTGTAGTTGATATCTAATCTCACTGCATTGTGGTCAGAAAAGATGCTTGGGATGATTTCAATATTTTTGAATTTATCAAGGTTAGATTTATGGCCCAGGATGTGATCTATCCTGGAGAAGGTCCCGTGTGCACTTGAGAAAAAGGTGAAATTCCTTGTTTTGGGGTGGAATGACCTATAGATATCAATTAGGTCTAGTTGGTCTATTGTTTCATTTAAAGTTTGAATTTCCTTGTTACTTTTCTGTCTAGTTGATCTATCCATTGGTGTGAGTGGTGTATTAAAGTCTCCCACTATTATTGTGTTGTTGTTGATTTCCCCTTTCATACTTGTTAGCATTTGCCTTACATATTGTGGAGCTCCTATGTTAGGTGCATAAATATTTATAATTGTTATTTCTTCTTCCTGGATTGATCCTTTGATGATTATGTAATGTCCATCTTTATCTCTTTCTACTGCCTTTATTTTAAAGTCTACTTTATCTGATATGAGTATTGCCACTCCTGCTTTCTTTTGGTCTTTATTTGCATGGAATATTTTTTTCCAGCCTTTAACTTTCAGTCTATATGTGTCCCTAGGTTTGAGGTGGGTCTCTTGTAGACAACATATATAGGGGTCTTGTTTCTGTATCCAATCGGCCAATCTTTGTCTTTTGGTTGGGGCATTCAGCCCGTTTACATTTAAGGTAATTATTGATAAGTATGATCCCGCTGCCATTTATTTTATTGTTTTGGGTTCCAGATTATCTATCCCATCCGTGTTTCCTATCTAGGCAAGTTCCTTTAGCATTCGTTGGAGGGCTGGTTTGGTGTTGCTGAATTCTCTCAGTTTCTGCTTGTCTGAGAAAATTTTGAATTCTCCTTCAAATTTGAATGAGACCCTTGCTGGGTACAGTAGTCGGGGTTGTAGATTGTTTTCTTCCATGACTTTAAGTATGTTTTGCCATTCCCTTCTGGCCTGAAGCGTTTCTGTTGAGAGATCAGCTGTTATCCTTATGGGATTCCCCTTGTCAGTTATTTTTTGCTTCTCCCTTGCTGCTTTTAATATTTGGTCTTTGTATTTGATATTTGCCAATTTGATTAATATGTGTCTTGGGGTGTCCCACTTGGGGTTCATTCTATTTGGGATTCTCTGTGTTTCTTGGACCTGAGTGGCTATTTGCTTCCCCAATTTAGGGGAGTTTTCTACAATTATCTCTTCAAGAATTTTCTGATGGTCTTTCTTTTTGTCTTCTTCTTCTGGGACTCCTATGATTCGAATATTGGTGCGTTTAATATTGTCCCAGAGGCCTCTAAGATTGTCCTCATTTCTTTTAATTTTTTTTTCATTTTTCCTTTCTGTTTCATTTATTTCTGCCATTCTGTCTTCTACCTCACTTATCCTGTCTTCTACCTCACTTATCCTATCTTCTATCTCTGTTTTCTACTGTTGCTTCCCTCCAGGGTATTTTTTATCTCATTTATTGCATTATTTATTGTATTTTGACTCTTTTTCATTTCTTCTAAGTCCTTGTTAAAGCTTACCTGCATCTTCTCAATCCTTGCCTGCAGGTTATTGAACTGCAACTCCAACTTATTTTCCAGGTTTTGGATCATTTTCACTATCATTATTAGGAATTCTTTGTCAGGTAGACAAGCTATCTCTTCGTCTTTTGTTTGGTCTAGGGGATATTTATCCTTTTCCTTTACTTGCTGGGTATTTCTCTGCCTTTTCATCTTGTTTATCTTGCTGTGTTGTCCCTTTATTGTGGGGATTCCTCTCTGTGGGAGGGGTTGGATGTGTGGTTTGTCGAAGCTTCCTGGATGGGAAGGCTTGTGTGGTTTTCTGGTGGGTGGGTCTAGGTTTCCTCACTGTTACTCCACTTAGCAGGAACAGAGCAGGGATCTCAACAGAGAGCCGGAGATGGAAATCGCCACGATCAAAAGCAGGTCAGAACCAGCACGGAAGCAAATCAAAACTCAGACCAGAGGAAACCATGGGAGACTATCTATGTTCCGCTGAGGCGAACAGCCAAATTCTCAGAATGACATCCCGGCCAGGAACTTTAAAAATAACATTGACAGATCTGCCACGGCTGGAGTCCTACCGGCCTCCTACTTTTTATTTCTTAAAAGAAATATTCCAGTCATCCTAAGGAGCATAGTCAGAGGAGTCCCAGGGGCTATCAGAGTGGAAAAACACCATAAATCCATAGATGTCCTTTAATGAGGCAAAAGGGATCAGAAGTTGAGTTTATCTTATAAACAGAGTTCAGGCTACATTTAGAGTCCCAGAGAGAGAGAGAGAGAGAGAGTTCACTGAGGAGTAGACAGGAAGGGTGACCAGAGATATGGCTTTGAGTCAACCCTGGGGAGAAGTCTCCCTGAACAGAAACTGACTTGAGGAAAAACAGGATGTGGCTCTGTCCCTAGATCCCAGAGGTTGGGCCCATTAGAACTCATGCAGGAGTTGGGGTCAAAGTCAAGTTGTCTGATGCTAATGGGCAAGATGGAACCACTTACCAGGTAACAGAGCCAGGGTTATCCGAGGCCCATCACACAGCCACAGAGGAGGTTACAGTTTCAACTCAGATTGATAAGTCAAGGGCTTGTTATGATAATTCTTATTTTTGTTTGTTTATGTGTCTTTTGTTTGTGGGTTTTCACTTTTATTTATGTGTTATTGGCTGTACCGGGTCTTCACTGCTCCACAGGCTTTTCTCTGGTTGCAACAAGTGTGACTACTCTTGGTTGTGGTATGCAGGCTCCTCGCTGTGGTGGCTTCTCTTGTTGCAGAGCATGAGCTACAGGGCATGAAGGCTTCAGCAGTTGTGGCACATGGGCTCAGTAGTCAAGGTGCCCAGGCTCTAGAGCACAGACTCAGAAGTTGTTGCATACTTCTTGGTTGCTCCACCGTGTGGGATCCTCCCCGATCAGAGATGGAACCCGTATCTGCTGGCAAGTGGACTCTTTCACCACTGAGTCACCAGAGAAACCCCTGTTTATATGTTTTAGTTGAAAAGCCAGTTTTAATCTTATTTTAAAATATAAAAGTTAAAAACTGACAGCAGAACTGGCACATTTGAATGAGAATAAATTCAAAAGATTAAGTAACTTCCTTGAATGTGTCTTATCTCCTCTTGATGGATCTAGTTATTAATTTAAAAGTAGGAAAGGAAAAAGACCCAGGCGCTAGATATACTTCCACCACGAACATGGGGCCACATCAGTGCCCCACTTTTATGCCTTCTAGAAATAAAGTGTGGAGAGCATCATCCCTTAGGCCCTTTCAGCATGAATAGTGGCCATTTAGATCTGAATATTTAGGCCTTACTGGCTTACAAGTAACAGAAAACATAACCCAAAGTGGCTTAAGCAAAAAAGGATTGGTTATCTTACATAATTAAAATATTCATAGGAAAATCAGGTGTGAATTGACCCAATCGTGTTCCCAGAAATCTCTCTTCCTCTTTATTTCTTGGATCTGCTGTCTAGATGTTGAACCCATGCTTAGTATTCACATGAGGGCAACATGGCTACAACAACCTATAAGACACATTGTTTTTTTCATTCTGATCCAGTGGAAAGAACATTTGCCCCTATCTCATATGCCTCAGCAATCATCTAAAGATATCTCATGGGCGAACATCCGACCCAGATAAAACTCATCTGGCATGCAGTAATTTGACTGACTTAGGTAACATGAATTTGGGTAACTCTGGAATTGAAGAGTGGAATTTTACGAACAAAAAGGGGAAGATGAACCCCCCCAAGAAGTTGGTAGTAAAACTGAGATTGACAAAGGATGCCAAAACAAAGGCAAATGCAATCTGACCTTGTGACTTTATTGGATGTTCATATACCTTACTCAGACTGTCTTTTCAAATGCATCTCTTCTAATAAGCTCACTAGGTCGCACTAATGAAAATGCAAAAGAAGAACCAATTTTAACAATCTAATCTGTATTGCCATTTGGGTCATTTCCAAGGCTTTTAGCACACTGAACAGACTACTTCTTGGTTTTTTGGATTTTTAAAAATTGCTGTTGTTTATATAGTTGTTTATCAGAAGGCATCGTTGTCTTCGAGGCTGAAAGCAAGAACTAATCCAAAGCAAATGCAACCCAGGCTACTGGTTTTGGTTCTTTTAGAAGAAAGTTATACACATTCTTCTCACTGTGAACAAGATTACCTGTGATTTTTTCCCCTGTAATTTTACCTGTGATTTTTCACCCTGGAGATGGCTTTGCAGACCTCAAGAAGACCAGCTGATAAGCATGAGCCCAATCCTACACATTAGGCATCAAAATGAGATGACCACAAGGCACATAAGGTTAGGGGAGAATATCAGATGGAAAATTATTTAATTAAATTGTATAGGAGAGTCAATAGGATAGAATTAAAGATAGAGACTTTTAAAATTAGCCCACAGAATTCTCTGTTTGCATTCTCCATGCTCCCAGGGTATCTAAAGAAACTTCTCTCTATGTGAAGGTTTGCAGTTGCAAGTCATGTGCTACACCAGGATTTGTGGCCTCCAGAGGAGAGGAATTCAGTCTGGGGCCAGAGACAAGGCTTGACTGCTCAGAGCTTTTGTATAGCAAACTTTTATTAAAGTGTAGTAGAGATGGCTGACGTAGATATCAGAAGGGGACAGAAAGAAAGCCTGCTTGCTAGTTTTTAGCAAGGGGTTTTATATCTGTTATCGAGCTGCTAATCAGATAAAAGCGACACCTCAAGGCTGAGGGAGTTTCACCAGTCCACTCTCCCATAATATGCATTTTTGAGACAGAATGGCACGAGGTGTGTCATCTTCGGCCATAAAACATTTAACATGAAGACTGGTTTGTTGAGCCATCATTAGCCCAAGGGTTGACAAAAGGAAAAAAGTTAGTCTTAGGCAGAATCCAATTTGAAGAAAGGCAGATTCCAAAACAAATACATAGTTTCATTAACAAAGCTTAAGGAAAACATTACCGCAAGAAAAACGCATCAGTTATCTCAAGGTTTGAGAAAAGTTCAGTTCAGGCAGAACCAGGTGTAGTCAATAGAAAAGGGAAAAAATTCTGCACTTGCAGTTTATTTCCTCCTGCTGCTGGGGGACCCCTGGCCTCCCTACCGAGGCTGTTAACACTCTCATATGTAACTACGGGAAATAAGACCCACTTACCTTTGCAGCCTGAAGATGAACTCATTGGTCCCCAAAGGCAGAAAAGTGCCATCACATGCTGGCAACCATTAAATCTTTCTCCTTGATTAGAATCTCTGTTTCTTTGGAAAAATTTTGGGGTGACTTCTGGTAATTAAGTGGATCATGAACAGCAGGAATGACTGCTTGTGGAACTCTACGGCAGCTTGCTTAAATGAACTATCTGCAGGTGTCCTGTAAAACATAGTGATGGCACAAAACTTAGGCAATTTATAAAACGAAAGAAATCTGGGCAGTGCTATTAAATTTTCAAGTGTACAGAAATCCAGGAAGGTTTCCATGCAGATGATGCAGGTCTCATTAATGTGGAGCTGAAATCATAGTTACCCTGCTGACCTTCCACAATGGTAAATGTGCTGACTACCCTTCTAACTCACAAGAAATGCACAAGAGCTTTAAGTCTCATAATAGCTGTCTTGCAAATTTCACTTGCCTCTTTGTAATTAATCAAGTTGTAACATTTAATTTGCTACAAATTATTTTGCTTTTGAATTTTCTCCCAGCCTAGGCTTTCTCAAGGCAGGTAGTTCCTCTCCATGAAACCCCAGTTCCAATCAGCCCTCACAAGAGAAAAGGATGCACTAGAAACACTTGGGAAGGAAACATACCCCTAGTGAACTAGTGAGTGTGGTAGCTAGTTGGATTCTTTCATTGTCACACTTCATATTTCCCTTCTTAATTCCTCAGTGAATTCCTTCATATTTCCCTTCTTAATTTCTCATTGGTATCTCTCCTCCCTCAGATTCTTTTCATATTCTATTTTGTACCCATCTCTCAACACATAAATATTTGCTATAGATATATTAGCAGCAATATACCCAAAGGTAAGTCATGGAGCAATCTCAAAAATTTCTCCTTGGCCCTCTGCATACCCAAAACTATTGTACCTAAATCCTGACCCAATAACTATGTATCTGTTACTCATCATATTAATGACCCTTCTTAGGGGACCAGACTTCTTTGTGTGTGTTGCACTCGGGGGTAGAGAAGGGAAGATTTAATTACCCTTCCCCTAGAGGACAGTTCTGGTCTCTACCTGCCTTGGTATCATAAATTGCTATGAAAAATAAAGATGCACTGGGAAATGCCACTCATTCTGTGACCATCTTGCTATGCATAAAGAAGATTAGGGTCTATGAGAAAATGCAGTTGAGAAATATGTTTAACTTTGCTGAATTTATGTTATCAGGAAGCTATTGCCACAATAGTGTTGCATAACAAATGACCCCCAAAACTCTGCCTTACAGAAGGCAGTTATTCTGACACTCACGAGTCTGTAGGTTGACAATAACCTTGGTCAGTAAAAGACCGGGCTCAGTTGGGCGCCTCTGCTTCAGGCTGAAGATTGACTGCTGTGGCTCTGGGCTCAGGCCACCTCTGGAATACCCACACTGGGACCCAGACAAAAAGAGCAGCAGCTTCCCAGGGGACATTCTTGCACAAGCTTACTTCAAGCTTCTGTTCACATTAGATTGACTAACATCCTATTGGACAAAGCAAGACACATGGCCAAACCCTAATCAAGGAGCACCAACTATGGGGCTACAGCTTGAGCAAGGATGTCTAATTCTACTACTTCCAACACTCTGTTAGCTTTCTGGAGTTCCTTCCATCCCACTCTCACCCCACTAGCCTTTGAAGTATTATCTCAGAAGTTTCCAACTCTGTTTTGAGCACAGGACTCTTTTCTGACTTTACCTACCAAAATTAGTTCCATGGAAGACAACTTCATGCTAGTCCATAGGCAGTTGATTAGATGCACAACACAGAACTTGGCTTGATATTCAAGCACAGTGCACAAGAGAAAAAGAGGAGAGGTTCTCAGAGACCCTGTGGTTTCCAAATACACATTTCCTGTATCTATGCAACATTGTCAAGAATCTGAAACTGCAAGACTATCCTCACACAGAATTTGAAAATTTTTCAAAACTTTTCAAAGAAATGGCACAGAACCTCTTTGCAGATTATGTATCCTCTTGGGTTTGCAAAGCCAATTCTTGTCTATGGTCAAGTGATCAGTGCTGACTCTTTGGAGTAGGTTTACTTCAGTAATTGTCTAGCTCTCCTCCTCAGCAGCAAAAGTCTCAAGAATCTAGCCCAGAGTCTGAACTGGGCTGTGCCAAGGCAATGTCAGCTTCTTTATTATCTGCTTCATTTTCAGGAAGATCTATGTGATATAGCATCTGAGGAAAAATTGAATTGAGGAACAAATAGACAATACAGGGTATCAACTGCATTAGAAAGGCAGAAAATGAGGACTGAATACAAACAAAAGTATCTGGAACATAGCAGTTGGATTTAGGACAGAGGGCCTAGAGGCACTGCAGAGAGAGTCCTATAGATTCTGGCCCTTGACCTTGCTGGTAAGTAAAAGAGTATCTGGCTCAGTTTGGACCTTCTATGGTGCACCAGGTGGAGCTTGGGGAAACTGCAAATTAGATTTATCAATCATTTAATATTTAATATGAAGGGCTTGTTTTAGATTAGAAAAGTCTAAACCATGGTCAAGAGAACACAGTTTTGTGGTTTGTTCATAGATATTACACGAAACAGAGTTCCATGGATAATCATGTTTTAGAAATCCATTAGATAAGGTCAGATGGTTTTCTCAACAGGATTTTGCAGCACCTTTATAGTCATAATGCTTATTGGAAGTCTCCAAAAAGAATAAGTCATTAATGTTGTTAGTCACTAAGTAATTAAGTATATTGTTTAGTCCCTAAGTTTTATCCAACTCTTACAACCCCATGGACTATAGCCTGCCAGGCTGCTCTGTCCATGGGAAGTCCCAGGCAAGAATACTGGAGTGGGTTGCCATTTACTTCTCCAAAGGATCTTCCCTATTCAGGATTGAACCTGTGTTTCCTGCATTGCAAGTGGATTCTTTACCACTGAGCCACCTGGGAAGCCCCCATATGGTTCATAGCATTTGGCAAACTGGTTGATGAAACCCACTGGTTTAGAGCACTTTGGCAAAACACACTTTAGGAAGCATGAATATAGTGACAAAAATTAATTAAATTTGCATTTTAATTACAAACTGTATAGCACCAGAGTAAGGTTATAAAAGTAAAACTTAAATATATCAAATTATATTGTCATCCACCTAATTGCTTTACTAATTTCATCTTATAGATTTTTAAAAATCTATAAGAGGTAAGATTTTAATTTGATTAAACAGCTTTCTCTTCTGCATTTCCTTATACTGAACTCTTCATATCAGAAGCATCTATTTCCCTTGAGAAGTTTAGTGATTATTACATACCTGTGCTTTTCAAACCTTATTGTGCACCTAAGCTACCTGAAAATCTTGTTTAAAATGCAGAATCTTAGCTATTAGGTCTGAATTGGGTGTGCATTTTAATAAGCTTCCAGTGATGCTGCTGCAGGTCCATCAGTTCAGTCATGCAGTCATCTCTGACTCTTTGCAACACCATGGACTGCAGCGTGCCAAGCTTCTGTGTCCATCACCAACTCCCAGAGCAGGTCCATGGACCACAGCATTCTCTTCACCACGAGGAGACAACTCTGCAAGTCTGATGGCTCACCACAAGGCTTGTTGCCCTTAGGTAGAAAGAAGACAAAACATAGAGGAAGCAGGAAGCCCAAAGTTCTCCCTTTCCAACCTCAGGCATGATGGAAATGAGGCAAGAGACTAGATGGGTCCCAGGCTGAGCAGCCGGAGTTTGTGCCCTGTGGACAGATACTCCAGCATGAAGACAATAGCAAGAGGGAGGAGAAGCTGAGCCCTGCCCAGATAAGAGACCATGTATTTCTCATTCTCAAGGTCAAGGAGACTTTCCCAACTGTACATGCACAGAAAAGCTCCTTTGAGGTCAAAAAGGAAGAAAGGGAGTAAAGTCAATTTACCCATAGGCCCCTTAGCTAGAGTCCATTTTGGTTAAGAGATGCACATGCACACATGGGAGGACCCTAAAATAAATCAAATACAGACTCAAAACCAGGCAAGGCAAGATGATTGACTAAAGGAAACCCAGAATATATGCCCTATGTAAGTGATTTAAACCACCAGGAGGGTGCAACTTTCTCTGAATTTGCCTGTGTGTATCTATTCACACAAACTCTTTTCCCTCCTAATAAACACTTTACTTTCTTCACTACTTTCTGTTTCTTTGTGGAAATTCATATCCAAAGAACTGGACATGGAACAACAGACTGGTTCCAAATAGGAAAAGGAGTACGTCAAGGCTGTATATTGTCACCCTGCTTATTTAACTTATATGCAGAGTACATCGTGAGAAGTGCTGGGCTAGATGAAGCGCAAGCTGGAATCAAGATTGCCAGGAGAAATATCAATAACTTCAGATATGCAGACGACACCAATCTTATGGCAGAAAGTGAAGAGGAACTAAAAAGCTTCTTGATGAAAGTGAAAGAGGGGACTGAGAAAGTTGGCTTATATCTCAACATTCAGAAAACTAAGATCATGGCATCTGATCCCATCACTTCGTGGCAATTAGATGGGGAAACAGTGGAAACAGTGGCTGACTTTATTTTGGGGGGGTTCCAAAATCACTGCAGATGGTGATTGCAGCCATGAAATTAAAAGACGCTTGCTCCTTCAAAGACAAGCTATGACCAAACTAGACAGCATGCTAAAAAGCAGAGTCATTACTTTGGCAACAAATGTCTGTCTAGTTAAGGCTATGGTTTTTCCAGTACTAATGTATGGATGTGAGAGTTGGACTATAAAGAAAGGTTAGCATCAAAGAATTGATGCTTCTGAACTGTGGCGTTGGAGAAGACTTTTGAGAGTCCCTTGGACTGCAAGGAGATCCAACCAGTCCATCCTAAAGAAGATTGGTCCTGTGTGTTCATTGGAAGGACTGATGTTGAAGCCGAAACTCCAACACTTTGGCCACCTGATGCAAAGATCTGACTCATTTGAAAAGACCTTAATGCTGGGAAAGATTGGGGACAGGAGGAGAAGGGGACGACAGAGGATGAGATGGTTGGATGGCATCACCGACTTGATGGACATGGGTTTGGGTAGACTCCAGGAATTGGTGATGGACAGGGAGGCCTGGGGTGCTGCAGTTCATGGGGTCGCAAAGAGTCGGACACGACTGAGCGACTGAACTAAACTGAATGTTTTAATTACTCTCTAGACTGCAGTTGTAAAGGGGGAAATTGCCAGCCTGTTAGTGGATGGAAGATAGACCTTTGTATCCTTTAATGTGTAAGTGTATAGTTAACTGTGTCTGGTTCTCAGCACAGAATATGAAATTATCGATAAAATCCTTTTTCCCCAACCAGGAATGGAACTCATGTCCTCCACACTGGACCACAAAGCAAGTTCAATAAAACCTTGTATCATGTTTATATAATTCTTGGCATAATCTTTTATAGCTAGACATGAACTGAGGAGATCCTACCTATTTGTAGAGTAGTGGCTGTGGTGCCCCAACTGGGAAAATCAGGAACATATCCTCCTGAGCAAACTCTCCTTTTGAGCTCCCTGTTTCAGACATATGTGACCTTATTTTTTTGTTTTTTTCTGTTTGCTCTCCTTACTTTCTTTTTTTTTTTTCCTCTTTTTTTTTATTTTTTAATTGTTTTTGCCATACATTGTCATGATATCACCATGGGATTACATATGCTTCCCCTCCGGAACCCCCCTCCCTCTTCCCTCCCCCCCCCCAGGGAAATCTCGCTGCACCAGCCCCTAGTATCAATCCTGGGCTGGCGATTGATTAGACATATGAAAATTAACATGCTTCAATGCCCTTCTCCCGTATCATCCCACCCTTACCCTCATCCACAAAGTCCACGAGTCTATCCTATACATCTGCGTTCCTTTTGCTGTCTCGTATGTTGGGTTCTCGTTACCGTCTTTCTAAATTCCATATATATATGCGTTAATATCCTGTATTGTTGTTTTTGCTTCTGGCTTACTTCACTCTGGATAATGGGCTCCAGTTTCATCCATCTGAGTAGAACTGATTCAAATGAATTTTTTTTTTAATGCTGAGTAGTATTCCATTGTGTATATGTACCACAGCTTTCTTATCCATTCATCAGTTGATGGGCATCTAGGTTGCTTCCATGTCCTGGCTATTGTAAACAATGCAGCGATGAACATTGGGGTACACGTGGCTCTTTCAATTCTGGTTTCCTCGGTGTATATGCCCAGCAGTGGGATTGCTGGGTCATATGGCAGGTCTATTGACAGCTTTTTAAGGAACCTCCACACTGTTTTCCATAGTGGCTGTACTAGTTTGCATTCCCACCAACAGTGTAAGAGGGTTCCCTTTTCTCCACATCCTCTCCAGCATTTATTGCTTGTAGACTTTTGGATGGCAGCCATTCTGACTGGTGTAAAGTGGTACCCCATTGTAGTTTTGATTTGCATTTCTCTGATAATGAGTGATGTTGAGCATCTTTTCATGTGTTTGTTAGCCATTTTTAT